>JAWNLW010000301.1:3995000-4277500 GCA_035042075.1 Drosophila macrospina
AAACTATATAAAGAGGAAAATTCTAAGAGAAATGAGTGTGTAACTAACAAAAACAAACAGTTCAGCAAAGTTAATGCAATAAATGTAGCTATCGTACTTATAAATATATATAGTAGTCTATAAATATACAGGTGCTCTACATAAGTATATATAGTTACTGTATATATATATATATATATATATTGATATGCTTATATACACTACTCTCCATCTAGCTTGATTTCAACACAATCGTTTAAAAAACGCAGAAGTTCTGCATTACACAAGCAGCATAGAAAAGTGGAGCTGGCGCCATCTAGCGCTAGTTAGATGGTACAGATTTATTTCGATTTATATGTGTTTTAATAAGTGCATATAAATATTAACGAATATAGGTATATGTTATAGCTCTTCATAATGTGACACAGGGTAGCTTCTAGTCGAGTCTGTTTGACTGCAGAATTTTTGTAGAGGAATTTGAGCATTTTGCGGTTGAATTGCAGTAAATATTTGCTTTCATATGAGCTAAGAGTTTAGTTTTTAAACGAATTTTAAGAAATATACAATAATTAAAGATATTCAAGTAATTATAAATTAATTTTTGTATCAGAAATGCTGTGCTTCTTCTTCTTCTAGCCACATAGAAGAGGCTCAGTGTTCAATCAACTAAATTCAGTAATTTCTACTATACTTTTATATACTGCTTTTAACTGCTTTGTATTACTTAAAATTTCTCTAGTCTCTGTCTGCTTGGAATCGTAAGGCTGAAGCTAAAGCTGTTTTATTATATTTGTTACTTCCCATTGGCAACTGATTTGACTTGAAGCCGCTTAAAATGATCGAAGAAATATCTTTAATAAGCATAGAAATATCAGAAATTTGTGAGGAAGAATTGCGCTAAAAACAATCGGGACATATCAATTAATTAATATCAATGTTTAAGTACTTCTAAATTGGTTTTTGAATTTGAAATGCATTTCTTTTTCATTAACATTTAAGACTCTAATTTGCTACATATATTTAAATATTGCTTTTAACTGTTTTCTACTATAATTTCTATACGATACTTTCTACTATAATTTAATTGCTCTAATCTAAAATTGTTTCTAAATTCTTCCTTATCACATTTACTACTTCTTACGGGCAACTGAGTTAATTTGTAGCTTTTTTTCGGAGATTTTATTAATTGCAGTTGCCTCTTAAATTGAACTAAGAAATGCGTTTAATCCCAGTTTGTTGCCAGGCTTAGAGCCAAGTGTGCTAGCAGAGAGTTGTCATTATGCTTGATGAGCGCTGATTGAGGCTTAACGCGATGTCGTCTAAGCCTTAAGCTTTTAAGGCCTTTAGCCGCTTTTGTTGTTTTTTTCTCCCTATTTGAGATTCTAGTTTAGTTTTAGATTTTTAATTGTCTTTGTTTGACAAAAGTCGCTGAAGTGGCTCCGACCACTTGGAGGGCCTAAAAGGACGCTGAGTGTATTTCTGTTTTTCTGTTTTTTTGGATTTATTTTATTATTTTTTTGGACAACAGTTTTATGACTTTGGCCCGGCTGTGTGTTGCAATGTGAAGGATGTCGTTTGGCTTAAAGCCAATTAAAAAGTGGTGACTGCCCGCTGATGGCTGAAAGGACAAAAGGCACGACTAACGGTTTAATTCTCACTTAATTGGAATTACGCTGGAATGCAACACGGCAGCAACGCCGCATAGACTGAAGGATACACTGGAAGGATATTGTCGCAGGACGGACGGACGGACGGACGGCTCTCTCTCTGTTACCGAAACCAAGAGACAGATAGCCTCGATTGGCTCGCTGGCTGATGATGTCATTTGGTTGCCAAGGCAAGCGCTGAAGCTGCTTATGCAGTGCACGCAGCAGCAAGTGCACAAGGATGACAGCGAGTGGATGAGAAGGGGGTGGTTGGACTGGAGACTGGTGACTGGTGACTGGAGTCCTAGATTGACATGAAATGCAATTACGGCCAAAAAGCTGCACGGATGCAGCAGCAACAGGAGGCGTCAAAATGGCCGCCATAAATCTGCGCATACCCCAAAAACTGCGATGCTTAATGAACGAGCTGAAATTTCCATTTCTGTTGCTCCCCACCCCCACACCCCACAACTCTCCGCACATTTTGCAGTTTTCCTACTTACACTCGCCATTATGTCCGGCATTGGAGGGCAGCACTTGATAGCTATCGCTATCGACACCCAGAGCACTTGTCACATGATATCCATATCCATTCGTATGCCCGCCGTAGAGTCCTTGGGAGGATTGCGGCTGCTTTGGATATTGTTGGGTATGCATCTCGCCCTGTTGCATGTTCAGCTGCTCGTCGGGATCGTGCAACGCTGTCAGTGTTAGCTCCATGCCACCGTCCAACTGTTTGCTGTCCAGACTCCCGGTTGGATAATATGGCGGCGGAGGCGGTGGCAATGTTGATTGTGTCTCGCGTTGTTGTTGCTGCTCATTCCCATTTGTTGTTGCCACCAACGAGGCACGCGAGGCATCCACATCGTATTCCTTGCTGCCGCTGCCGCTGCCGCTGCCAGCCGCCCCGCTGCTGGCATTCGGTGTGGTTGTGGCAGCCGCGGCTGCTTGCTTCTTTGCCGCATGCGTTCGCCGGCAGCGACAGAATGCGTAAAGCAGCACGAGCAACAGCACAAAGGAGAGTGCGGCTATGATGATGGCCACCAGCGCGGATGTGGCAAGGCCTGTGCTGTGTGGCATGTACGATTTTCCGACTGCAAAGCAACAAAAAAAGAAAAGAAATAGAGACAAAGCGGTTCAGTGGTTCAGTATTAACTAAAGCAGTGCAGATGATTGGGATTTATTGTGCTATTGGAGTGGAACTAGTTCCGAAGTGAGCCAAAGCACAAAGAAGAATGAAACTAGTTGTATTTGATGAATATTTATTGAAGTCGTTCAATTGATTGCGATTCGAAGTGACTTTAGAGTGGAACTAGTTCCGAAGTGAATCTGAAAACTGCACTAATAAATAAAACTAGTTGTAAATGCACGTTTCATGCGTGAATATTTATTAAAGCCGTTCAGTTGATTGCGATTCGATGTGATTTTAGAGTGGAACTAGTTCCGAAGTGAATCTGAGAACTGCACTAATAAATAAAACTAGTTGTAAATGCACGTTTTATGCGTGAATATTTATGGAGCTGTCCAAACGATTGTGATTCATAGAGATTTGGAATTTGAACTGGTTCCGAATCGTAATAAACAGTTGAACTACTGCAAGGAAATAGTTGTAAATGATGAATACTTATTAAAGCAATTAAAATTAATACGATATGTGATGAATTTTCAGAGGAACTTGTTCCGAAGTGATGCAACACTTGAACTACTAAATGGAACTAGTCAAAGTTCGAACTGCTTCCATTCATTAATTATGTTAAAATGCTTAACATCTTAATAGACTATAAATATTGTACATAATAACTAATAAGTGGAACTAGTTCATTGTGATTGAACACATTTTATAAATGACAATTGCCAATGGCTCAAATGAAATTCACTCGTTCATTCAGTCAGCTGAATCTAATAGTTCATAGCACAATCTTAGTAGAAATTAGTTTGTGAACTAGTTCAATGAACTAAAGTGTGAACTTTATTGACTTTCTCATGTGAGAAAGCAACGTTCCAAATGAATCCAGTTTCATTTCCCTCTGCAATACCATGTTCATTTTGGAACTAGTTCATTTAGAGCGGAATCACACTTACTCTCAGCATTCGCATAAGCTCCGCAATGCTCATGATTGGCCAGCAGGCAGAGCTTCACCCTGACCACGGGTCCAGGACCCGCAGTCTCAGCCAGCGCCATGGTGCGATCCTCGCCCAGTTGTCCATTCGTGGGATTCAGGCTGCGTCCCGAGGTGGTTGCGGTGGTGTAGTGAGCGGTGCGTGCAATGTGATTGATGACCGCCTCCTTGAACGTGGCCTCACTCCCCGACGGCAGCAGCGTAAGGGTTTCCACAATTTCCCACATGGGAACGGTGGCATCGCGGGTGACCAGAGATTCGACGACGGCGATCAGGGAGAGACAAGTGGCGGCCACATTGATGCCGAGCACATGGGAATTGGGATCGTAGCTGACATGCAGGGGCGGTGGTATCTTGCTAACCTTGGTGGTGGCCAAGATCTCATTGGAATAGCCCGAGGTGCCTTTGGCATTCAGTGCGTAGATCTTGAACATGTAGCTTTGATGTTGATCCAATGGGGCCAGCTTGCAGGGATTCTCTCGGAAGCAATTGAATTCGATCCATTCATGGGCGCCCACCTGCGATGATGAGCTGCTCACCTGATAACTGGGCGTATAGGCGTGGCCGGAACAATCCGATAGCAATTGCTCGCGGGGCGTGGCAACGCGACGATAGCTAACCAAATACTTGGTGCTCATCAAACCACCATTGAATCCCGGCTGCCAACTCAACACGGCATAATTGTGAGCCACCTCGATGACCTTCAATGAGGTGGGCTTCTCGGGCGGCCCCTTTGGCTGCAGACGGATCTGGGTGCGTATGGTGTCCAGTGGATTGACAGCACGACAGGTGTACTCGCCGTAATCCGAGTGCTGCAAATGGGCGATCCTCAGTATGGATGTGTAGATATCATTATTTTCCATTCTCGTGCTAATCTCATAGTGTCCATCCGAGGACATGGTCAGAGGCGAGGGATTATTGCCGAATTGCCACTGAAACTCCGGCTTGGGATACGCCTGCACCTTGCAGACAACCTCAGCGGATTCCCTGACATCGTAGGCAACCTTATTATACTGATGCAGCACAATGGGCTCATGTTCGATACGCAGATGCATCGAGGAGTTCGCCGAGTTCACATCGTTCTCATAGAGGCAGGTGAATAGACCACGATCGCCCGGCAGCAATTGATTGCCATTGGGACGCGCCTTGCCACGGAATCGGAGTATGCTCTGAACGGTGACAACACCACCACCAGCATCCGTTGGCGTTGTCCGTATCTCATAGAGCTTGCGTGTGGGCAGGATTTCGGTGCCATCCTTGATCCAACGTATCTGTGGCGTTGGCTTCCCCTTCGCACTGCACGTGACCGCATAGTCCACATCCCCCACCCGACGGGTCATGTGCTGCTGCAGCTTGGCCAGGAACTGGGGCGGCTGATGCACCTCCAGCACAATCGTTGCCATCTTGCCCATGCCCAACTCGTTGACAGCATGACAATGATAACGTCCCTCGCTGCCCAGATGTGCCTTCGGTATGGAGTACTGTGGCCCCTGGGCGAGTATCTTCTGGGTGTTGCTCGCATCGCCGTCCATGTCGCGGAACCAGCGATATTGCGGCACTGGCCAGCCGGGGGATTCGCCGAGCAGCTGAGTGTTACACCATTGCCCACATGCACCACTGGCTTGTTGGGCGTTATGTACGCCTGCCCGGGACGATGACGCACCAGCAGTGCCACTGTGGAGTTGCCCACACCCTCGATGCGCTTCGAGTTGAACGGTTGCATGAGATTCACGGAGCGACAAATGTAATTTCCCGCATGTTCCGCCCGCACCGACCCAAGGGTCAAGAGCTCACCCGCATAGCGAAAGTCTGGAGCACCCTCCTTCAGCCACTCGACGGCAATGGGCGGCGGATTCGCTGTCACATTGCAACGCACCAGCACCGTTTCACCCTCCTCGGCCTCGTGGGTCTTCGACTCGATGGTGACAATCGGTGGATAGAGCACATCCAGTAGTATATCCTTCTCACCCGTCTTACCCAAGCCATTGTCCGCACTGCAGGTGTATTTGCCGGCATGATGGCGACTCACCCGATAGATCGTATGACTGGGCGTGGCACTCACATATTGGCCATTGCGTGACCAGCGCACATTCGACACCATCGGCTTTGCGTCCACCCGGCAATCCAGCTTGGCAATGTGATCGCGCTCAATGCGCAGCGGGTTCTGTGGTCCCACCTCGACGCGGGGATAATCTGCAACGAGAGAGAGAGAGAAAAGGAGAGATGCAGGTTAGCATGGGTTACAACTGAAGAGAGAGGAAGAGAGAGAGAGAGAGCGCTTTCTTTGGTTTCGCATACAAATAGCCAATTATGGCTGCAAGTTTGCTTCAATGGCCCATTAACCTGCCAATAACCATTTTCAATTACACGTCCTGCCTGCAGGACATTCATGGCGCGCTCGCCAGGACATTGACGAGCAGCGTGACCCATCGACATTTTTAAATAATACCCATTTTGAGGTGTAACAGCCGCAACAACTAGCAAATGGCCGAGGCCCCCCTTTGGCTATTACAGCATAACAAGTGCATTGTGCCCAACACTGCACAGTGGCTTGAAATTTTTTCGAAAATTTCGAAACTTTCTAATTCGCATTACTTTGGTAAAACTCAACCGATTTCGATAAACGAAGTCGTTTTGATTATTGTTTCCTTTCTAAATTGATTTGGCATCTTTATTTTGTTTATTTAGGCAATTTACATTTTTTCCAAAATTTTCAATTTTTTGCATACCTACCCCTTGACATTTTTTCGAAAATTTCGAAACTTTCTAATTCGCATTACTTTGGTAAAACTCAACCGATTTCGATAAACGAAGTCGTTTTGATTATTGTTTCTCCTCTTAATTGATTTGGCATCTTTATTTTGTTTATTTAGGCAATTTAAATTTTTTCCAAAATTTTCAATTTTTTGCATATTTACCCCTTGACATATTTTCGAAAATTTGGAATTCGAATTACTTTAATAAAACTCAACCGATTTCGATAAACGAAGTCGTTTTGATTATTGTTTCCTTTCTAAATTGATTTGGCATCTTTATTTTGTTTATTTAGGCAATTTAAATTTTTCCCAAAATTTTGCACACCTATTTGCATCGATTGAAATATAATGCACCATTTAATTGACTCTATTAACTTGATCATGAAATCAATTAAAAGTAAACAATTTAAACAATTTTATAATTAAGTTTGCAAAAGTATTAAATTCTTGTGATTTTCACTGAATATTTAAAACAATTTATATTTAATTGAAAAAATTAAAATACATTTAGTAGAAATTTTTAAAATGCCACCCTTGAATTAAAAATAATTCCTTATATTTATATTAAATTTATAATTGTACTTTATAATTATTTATATTACGACATTCCCTTTTAACTCTGAATAGTTGCAAAATACATGTTTATGAATAAACAGACTAACTTAACTTAGTTCTAAACAAACTTCACTTATTTCTGTATTTTTAAAGCATATTATAGCCAGTTTATAATTATTAAAAAAACAAATTATTTAATATAGATTTAAAAAAGCATTCCATATAATTTTTCATAAATATATTCTTCATACTTCATAAACTTTATTAAATAGGGTTTCAAAGAAAAGTTTAACAAATCTCTAAACAAATAATCCCTTTCTTTAAATAGTTACTAAATGCTTCATAAACTAAGCATCAGAGTTTCTATTAAAGAAGTTTTTGAAGATTATTTTACCGAGTTTATAATTATTAAAAAATTATAAAAGACGAGCGCGCGCGACAGCAAAGTACCCTGTAAAATATTCTAAATTAAGTATTTTTTATTATAATTGAACTAATTACATAATTATGCTCATATTGCATATGAATTCTTTGATTGCTCAGCAGCAAGCTGTTGCAGATGTGCAGAGACTCCATCAAAAGCTGAGTGCTATGTCACTTCATTTACATATGCATCTATCGCAGTTTCTTCGCTGCCTCGCAAACAATTCGATATACAATTTCTTTTCGAATTATCTTCTTTATTTATAGACCGACCTTGATGAAACTTTCAGAATTGCTTTTCTATAGTGTTATTTAAGCATCTATGAAGTTAGAAGTGTCTACGCTGACTAATGTGGCCATAATTAGTTCGATTTGCCGTGGAGGGGGGTGAGATATCGAAAATCTAACATAAACCCAATCTGGAGAGGATATACAGATACTTGCATGCCAAATTTTGGTGTCTCTAGCTCTAATAGTTGCTGAGATCGACGCATTCATGGAGACAGACAGACGGACATGGCTTAATCGACTCAGCTTTTGATACAGATCAGGAATATGTATAATTTATAGAGTCTGCCACGCCTTCTTCTGCCCTTAGCATACTTATTGCACACAGCTAATATAAATAATAGTAATACTAATAAATTATAATTTAAATAATTGCATTAATATATCTTTTATATGTTCAAGTAATTGCAGTAATTGCAATAATAGTCCCACTGTGCAATGGGCCATTTCATTTAACTGGCAAGCTATGAACCTTTAGTTTCTGTTCGGCTTAAATCGGTTTTTTGGGGTCCGTTTGCCACTTGGCCGGTTAGTCAAGCGTAAGGCATAACAGCTTCTAACTATAGTTGTTGTTGTTGTTGTTGTTACTGCTATTGTTGTTGTTGTTGTTGCCTTAGTACCAATTAACTTTCAAATACTTTACTTTAATCACCGTTTGACTGACCAAATGACCAAATGTCCATTGTTAAACTGAGTTGACGTTGTTGCTACCATTCTCGTCGTTGTTGTTGTTATTGTTCTTGTTGTTGTTTTTGCTGTTGTTGTTCTGCAAAAATTCCTGAACCAAAATGCTCTAAACGACCAAGAATCAGTGGGTGAGAGCGTCGGGGGCAACAAAAAAGCTGCGTGGCTCGAGACCCAATTACGAGGCAAACAACACATTAAAGCCTATGCCACTGCGTGTGTGCGAGTGTGTGTGAGGGTGTGTGAGGATGTGTGTGTGTCGTGTGTTGGTGTGTGTAATTATAAAATAAAATTTAATGAGCAACGCTTGTCATCGCTCTAAAAAAGAAGGAAAAAACGAGTCCAGTTTACATTTCAACACATGCTGTACCTAACTCCCCTCGCCTCCCTCTCTCTCCCTCTCCCACCCACTTTAGCCCCTGCCACACTGCTGCACACCCTTTCGCATTTTCATGCCCAGCCAGCCATGCAGTTTCACGCTGCCGGGTGTTGCTGCCACACCCATCTAACTCAGTCCCTTGCCGCTAAACTTGCTGACATTTGCCATGAAGTTGGCTATGCACATATATTCTTTTTTTTTTTAATTTTTTACTTTTACCTTTTCTCATTTTTTAAATAAATTTATTATTTTTTTTTATATTTTTATTATTTTTTTTACTTTTTAAATTTTCTTGCTGTGTTTTTATGCTTCTGCTGGGAGGTATCATGATTTTGACACCTTCTTCGCCAAGTTATGTGCTGTAGACAAGCGGCAGCTTAACGGGCTTTAACAACTACTTATAAAGTGCTTATCTAATGGGATCTACAATTAGAAAATGTAGCGTAAACTTGGCTACAAAGTGACAGACTTGCGATTAGGCCAGCTGAACTTTATGTTTATTTTAAGACTTTCTAGAATATTATAGAATTAATACGTTTTATTTGGCTATAATTATATAAATAAGTTGAGAGATTCTATAACTAAATAATATTTAGATTATTATTTAATAAAAATTTATAATTGATTTAAAATTATGGTAATATGTTATTCCAGAGGATCTATAGAATATTTAGATAATAGAATTGTTTTATTTGGAAATAGAATTATAGCATATGAAGCTTTAAATATGTTTATGTTAGGAGTTACATTTTTGCATGCATTCTTTAGAGAATCTAAGGTATTTATAATTTTAAAAAATATAAATAGAAATTGGTACAGCTTTTCTACATAAAAAAAATGTAAAGTAATATATTATGTAAGCTCTGCAAATATGTTTTGAGTTTCTAGAACTAAATAGCTTGAAAGTTTAAAAACTCAAATTTCTTAAAAATATAGTATAATATTTTAATAAGTATTTAAAAGATTTAAAAATGAAAATATTTCAAACTAATTTTACAAATACTTAATATTATTATAATAATTTATACTATTATTAATAATTAAAAAAATTCTAGAATCTTGCAAAAATTGAATTTCTATGTAAACATTTTAATATTATATAGAAATTAGAGATATATTTTGAAAATATTCTAGAATATTTCGATATATTTTATATTTATGTAATTATTAATTTTTTTGTGACATATTGTTATTTTTTAAATATTATTATTTGATAATGTTATTTATTTATTTTATTGTAAATTTTAATTTCATTTATTTTATTTGTATTTAAATTAATTTTGTTTATATTATTTTTATTTAAATTATTTTTTATTTATTTTATTGTTATTTAATTCAATTTTCTTTGTTAGTTTGATTTATTTTATTTTTATTTAGTTTATTTTATATTAATTTATTTATTTTTTTGTAGGTTAATTTTAATTTTTTTAAATTTTATATACTAAATTTTTTAAATTTACTGCAAGAGTCTATATTCAGCTACAGGGTATCTCCACGTCGACTACAGCTGACTATTACAAATATTTTTTAAATAAGTTAGCAGATTTTGCGTATCGTGCGCTGTATGTTTCGCTGCTGAATGTTCACATGCATGTTGCCACGCCTCCGCCCGCAACTAACCGACCTCCTCTCCCGACCCCCCCCCCCCCCCCCCTTCATCGTCCTCCTCCAGCGTGGAATGCAGCGCATTGTGATTTTATGACTGGCTACATTAGTGCCATGAAATATGCGTCGCCTGCACCTGGAACAAGCCAGCGAGTTGCGAACAGAGCGCTTCACCATGCCGCATATGCATAGCAACCACTCCCCCTACCCCCTTCCTCCCTCCTCCCCTTTCTACGTATGCATGTATGTATAAATCTCGTTACACGACGCAAACGAGGCTCGGGCTTCCGGCTAGGCAGCGTTAAATAAAACTGAGCGTTGCTCATACGCCACGTGGTCGTTACTTATGCCCGTTGGCCATTTTGCAGCGAAATTAAATTATTTAACCCGGAACTGGGGCGAGCCCCTCGTTATTAATGCCGTTGCTAGTTGTTGTTGCTGTTGTGGTTGCTGCCCGCAGGATGTATCACACATAAACACACACACACTCACACACACACACACACACACAACTGCTTGGAGTTATTTTAATGAGTCAAGTTTGCATTTGCTTTAAGCTGCCACAACTGCAACTTGCAACTGCCGCTCTACCCACTATTTTGGCATTGCCATTATCCCTACCTCATCTTGGCCAAATTGAAAA
Source organism: Drosophila macrospina (assembly GCA_035042075.1). NCBI lineage: Eukaryota > Metazoa > Arthropoda > Insecta > Diptera > Drosophilidae > Drosophila > Drosophila macrospina. The sequence goes on from JAWNLW010000301.1 coordinate 4,006,079, forward strand.
GTTTGCAGCAACAACGACAACGGCAACAACAACAACAACACACGGCAGATTCAGCAGCGTCAACAGCAGCAGCAACAACTGGATTTCTGTTCTCTGGATGCGGGAGCAGAGGGAGCAGGCACAGCTGCTGTCGCGTACGTGTCACACAACACGTCACGTGACTTCCGTTGCGCGTGCTTGCAACACCTACTCACACACACACACACACACACACAGCACACACACACATGCGCGCCACATGCCGCTTGCTGCCTGCTGGGGGCGCAGTCAAACGGCAAAATAAATATCGAAACTGCATTGCCAATGCTTTTGGCTTAAACGTTTAAATGCAGCTTTCGCATTGTAAACAATATTCAACTTTTTATTAACTAAATAACAATTAAAAGCGCCGCATTGCCATAATAAAGCAATAAAAATGCACAATTCAAATGAAATTGACTGGAAGTTATCATTTAAATAGCTTCAATCAAGTTGATGCACATTTAACTACATCATTTTAATATATATATATATATATATATATTTATTTTTAATATTTATAAAGCACTTTAGATTTATTTAAAGTATTATAGAGCATTGAGAAAGTTGGAACAAATTTAGCAAGAGAGAGAGAGAGAGAAAAAAAGCGAAGATAAACTAGAAAATATGGCAAATGTATTTAGATTAAGATTACGATTTGAATAACAAATGAGCTGATAGTGAAGAGAAGAGTGAGAAGTAGGGGCGCAGGGAGAAGGACTAAAAAGAGACCAAATGTCAACTTAAGTTTGAATTGATAATTTTATATCGATTTATCAGTAAATTATGATATATTTATAATTGCTATTTAAGTGATAATTGTTTACTTCAATAATTTAATATATAAACAACAAATATATAATTGAATTGAAATGATAATTTAATATTTAAATAATAGTTTTATATTGAATTGATACTATAATATTTAAGGTGTAATTTAATATTTTAATGAGAATTTTATATATAAACAATAGTTTTATATTTATATGATAATTTTATATTAAAATAATTATTTAATTATTTAGTTATATTTTTATATATTGCTTTTATATTAATTTTTTATATAATAATTCAATATTTAAACAATAATTTTATATTGAAATTATAGTTAAATAATAAAGTAACGAAATTTATATTGAAATAATGATTTATTATTTAAATACGAGTTTTATATTGAATTGATAATTTAATATGTAAGAAGTAATTTATTATTTAAATGATAATTTATTATATATAAGTGATCATTTTATATTGAAAGAATAATGAAATATGCAAGAAATTATATAAAATGTGATTGCTTAAATTATTATTTACTTAATTTATATACTTTTATATTAAATTGAAAATTAACTATTTTAGTGATCATTTTACTTAAACTTAAACTTAAATATGACAATTTGTAGCAATAGTTTAAGTAAATTTTAATTGATAAAATTGATAATAAATATAATACTTATGAAATTTATATATAAATAATATATATTAATGAAAATAGAAAAAAGTTTTAATAAGTTAGAAATGCATTAGTTTGATATGGAATTGAGAAGCGAACTTTTGAAATTAGCTATAATTTTAGAGATAGAAAGACTTTGAATTCACTGAATGGAGTTAGCGCTTTCTTACAATACGTTTATAAGTTTATAAATTTATCATTTATAGTTCTTCTATAAATTATAATTCGTTTAATTAACGCTTGATCTTCACAGAGATTAAAGTTTGTTCTATAAAATTTTCTTTAGAGGTTGACAACTCTAGGGAAAAAACGGAACCAAAAGTTGGCAAAATATACCATGTTTTACATATATTGAGCATTGAGTTTTTCAATGCTCGTCCGAATATTTTTATTGCACAATTGTTGACAAGCTTGTGGCCGGCTTCTGTTGACAGTCGACTGTCCCCCAAAAAACGCCAAACCCCAAATCCGGACGGAGACTGTCTGAAACTCTCTGCTCCTTTGCCTACACCCGACACCCTGCACTCGCTGCATTCATGCCCTTCCCCGAGTCGCGTTGCGACGCTGTGTTTTCATGTTTATCGTTCAGTTTGCAATTGCTTATAAAAAAGTGTTGCCTACTTTTTTGGGCAGCAGTTCAATGAGCGAGTGGAGGGGAATGATGGGTTGCCTTTTGTGTGCATTGGTCCATAGGTGTCATATGTATGGCCATTGAAATTAATTGAATTGGCTGCGCGTTGTAACAGTCGCAGCTACAGCAACAACAACAACAACAACAAGAGCAATAACAAGCCATATGAGAAGTACAACAAAAACTTTCGCTTTGCACTTGCGGTTGCACACAATGCTGATGAAGTTGGTTGGGTGGCGCTACAAGTTAATTGAAAGTGGGCAGCAATTAATTTGCTTTGTCACAAAAGCTGTTAAGTTGCCACCAACCTCCTCCCCGCACACACACACACACACACACACACACCCCACTTTGTGTGTGTCGCTTTGAGCTGCAAAGAAAAACATTTTTACATCATTTATGTAGATAATTTACGCTTTAGCGACTTAAGCTGCAGCTTAAAGCCAACACTGATGAAGTTAACGCAAAATCTTCTCAGGTAGCTGAAATTTCAGTTAAAGGCATCAACAGTGTTGCATATATTAAGCCGGGCAAGCCAAGACGGCCTCGCGGCACAAAAGCAACAACTTCAAATCAGCTTAAGGAAAAGCTGAGAGAGGCAAGCCAGAAAGCAAAAGCCAAATCTTAAAGCATAACAATCGGCACAGTATATATATATATACATATATATATCTATATATATTTGTATATATATGTGAATAGGAATAGGAGACTGTTGCACAATAAGCTGGACTCTAGCAATTTTCAGCAAGTTTTCGCAATGGCATTTTCTTTTGTGGTCCGGTTTCACGTTTTCTGGCTATGCAAATGCTTTGGCTGCAGGGCCGTATGCTGGCATAGAGTCGACTCGTTGCTGGACAGGATTGCCAGGGATGCCAACACTGACACTAATTGCAATTGTGTGGGGCATTAGCACGTGTCTGTATCGCTCCCAATGGCAAATATGGGGCTTCCTCTGTCATTTGCCTTCTTGCTTGGCCAAAAAAGCATTTGGTCCTTTTGCTTTTTTGGCACATTGCCGTTTGCCTTTTGGCAATGGCATAATCAAAAAGGACAAGCCGCAGACCCGCTCCAGGCACCAGACACCAAGCAGCAAGCACCAGGCACCAGGCACCAACTGCTACGATATTGGCAAGCAATAACAACCGAGATGGCAACTGAGAATCACTTGCTGCAATTGTTGTTGCCTTTGGTTGTAGTTATTGCAGTTGTGCTACCTCAGGGATGTAAGCCAACAATTTCGTTTGTCAAGGTGTTGTGCACTTAATGTACAGTGGTAAGTATTATGCAATTGCAGCGCACAAATTTCAGTTGCATTTTGTGTAGATTTATTACAAATATTAAATTACAGAAATTTTACAGTTTTTAAAGAAATCTTCAACCAAATTTACTTAAGGTATTCCTTATATAAATTAATAATAATTAACCTTCACTTCAAATCACTTTGGTTACCCTTCCCACAATTAGACTTGCTCTCCAGCCCTACGCGGCATCGAAGCCAACTGATACCCACTCCCCTATTTATAGTGTGTGGACTCAAATTGATCACACACACACACACATAGGTAGTCATGCTTAAGCTTCGTGCCAACAGTTTGCTCAGCTGCGCTTACACATGCATATACTTATGCTTTGCTCTCTGCTGCTCGCCTAAGAGGTCTTAGTTTGCTCTCTTGCTGCTCTGCCGCTCGCACACAAAGCTTACACTACTCTGCTACTGCCTTCACTGTGCACGCCACTGCAGCAGGCGCAAATGACTTAAGCTTCCACTGCTGCTTGCACAAACATATACACATGCAAGTGATTTAACGTGCGATTCAATCGTGGATCTTAGCTTGCGCTCTTGCTGCGCTGACACTTGTGCAATACACTTGCTGTGCTGTTCTTACTCTTACACTCACTTAGCTTCCACTGCTATCGTTTGCTCAGTTGCTTTACTGCTCTTACTCTTTCAGTCACACTCTTAGCTTCCACTGCAAAGGCGCGTCCACACGTAAAATTCAATTGTGGATCTTAGCTTGCGCTCTTGCTGCTCTGACTCTTATGCAATCCACTTGCTTTGTTGCTCTTACTCTTACCCTCACTTAGCTCACTGCTATTGTTTGCTCAGTTGTATTACCTCTACTGTGCGCATTCACTGTGGATCTCAGCTGATTAAGCTATTCAGCGCTCTCACTCTCTCTTATACGCAAATATTTTATAATACTAAGTATTTAATAAAAGAAGTAAATGTTGAAATGATCAACTGAAAACGAATACCCTACAAAGTGAACTAAGTTATTATAAATCATAAGAAATACAAACTTTAATGAAGATAAATGTCACATAATAGCGACAATTTGCAACTTTGAGCTAAGTGAAATCAAAAATCTCTCAGCTATCGATAATTGAGCGATTATCGTTGCGTATTCGGGTAATCGAATCAAAGTTTTCTTTGCAAATATTTGGCAAAGCAAGGATGCACCAAAAGGATTCGCAATTTGCATTTTGCCGACTGCCTGTCGCTTTTGGTTTTCTGCCAAGGAATTTCACGCTAATGCGCATTATTGTCAGCAACGATGTTTGGCTGCATTTGCATGCCACCTGAGTAGGTGATGTTGCTGCTCCCTCTCTTGTTCTCTCCTTCTCTCGCCCTCTTGGCATCTCCCTTGACACCTCTTGCTTTTTTATTCAAATTGAAATGTCTTTTCAACGGCTTTGCTTTCCGCTTCAGCAGGCCACGACACATGAGTCCTGTTTGTCTTCGTCGCCAGCGACTTTTTGGCCAAGGACTTGGAAATGGAGGCAAGGTTTATTACGTGAGTTGCATGCAACTGCACAAAAGTCACGTGCCATGTAGCCATCAAACTCACACACACACACACACATACACGCACACACACACCAACGCACACACACACCAACGCACATATGCGTTTCTAGTGCAATTCACGGCCTGGCAACTGAAAATATGTGGAAACGTGTCTCGCAGCTTCTAAAACTGTGCCAAGTTGACAGCGCCACGTGTCGCGTTTACTAGTGGTTGCAGCTGTAGTTGTTGTTGCTGTTGTTGTTATCTGTTGTCTATGCGTGGCCACGTTGCGTGTGCGCAATTTGCAGGCTCGACTTTCTGTGTTCTGCGTCTAATTTCCCTTTTGCTTATCATATTAGCAGCTGCGCTCACTGAAAAGCTTTTGCTGTAGCTTTTGTTTTGCGATCCACAGAAAGAGAGAGAGTGAAAGACAGTGTGGATTTAAGAGAGCAAATTGTAATAATTTAATTTGGGACTTTCGCACGTTCCCTTTTGCTTATTATATTAGCAGCTGCGCTCACTGAAAAGCTTCTGCTGTAGCTTTTGTTTTGCGATCCACAGAAAGAGAGAGTGAGAGTGAGAGAGAGTGGAATTGAGAGCGAAAATTGTAATAATTTCGTTTGGGACTTTCGCACGTTATAAAACACTCAGCACTCAGTTGTTGACTATGATGATGACGATGACGCTGACGTTGATAACATGATGCATTGGGAGTTTATTTTTGAAATGGCAGCCTCAATTTTTTTGGTTTTTTTTCTGTTCTGCATTTTCTACTTCTTTCAATTTGTATTTCACTCGTTTTGATATTTTTTTTTCGGCACGAATTTTATTTTCTTTTTCTTTTTTTTTTGGGCAACGCAGCCGCCTCGCTTGGGACATAAATCAATCAAATGCAGGCACAACACGCAACGCACACAAAGAGCAACATCAACAGCGACGTGGCATGTTCGTTTGAGCAAGCCATAAAGGGGGTAGATGGGGGTGTAGTGGCAAGTGTCAAGTGGAAATGGATGAAGAGGGTGTTGGGGCGGGCGGGAATTGGAACTGTGCTCACGTCTCACATGCAAGGAATCACATTGCCAAGAATCCATGCAAACATTTTCAATTAAAAATTGCTCTGCCATTTGTCAGCTCTCTCGCTCTCTCACTCACTCGCTTGCCGCCCACTACTATCTGTCTATGCGTGCGTGTGACTGAGATAGTCTTCTGCTTTCTATCTCTTGCTGCTGCTGCTGCTCTTGTCTAATGTTGCCAATTGCATATCCATCACAATCAGAGTCAAGCATTAAGACTGCAGCACAGCAACGTCTTTGCCTTCCAATTCCAATTCCCATTCATATTTGTCTTTTCAATCCCAGTGCTTGTCAAACTGCACAAGGCTACTAAACTGTGATTTCAATTTAATTTCCAGTAAATGGATTAAAATTTGACCAATTTCAAATTGTGATTGGATTTTATGTAAGTCTAATTTAAAATTCATTTTGTATTTAGGTATGTTATTTTTTTTAAGAATTTACTAGGTTTTTCTTACATTTAAATTAAATTTCTTAAATTTAAAGCAATTTGATTTGTTTTAAGTTATTATTTAAAGTCAGCTAAGAAGAGTCCAGCAAATTATAAGTTAAAACTGAAATCAAGAAATTTATTAAACAGTTAATAAATATATAAATAATAAAAAGCTTAACTTATAATAAGAAAATGCTGCTTAAATATTTCTTTTTATTTAATAATTTGCTTTTAAATTGGCAAGTAAACAATAAATGATAATTAATTAAATAAATATATAAATATATAAAATAATAATAAAACAATAAATATAAATAATTTTTTAATTTTAAAGCCAAGTTAGCAAGTCTATAAAGTTGAAATTATAGACAAATAATTATTAAATAATTTTCTTCACTGTTCAAATTATTATCATATTATCTTTCAAAGAGAAAGCACAACTTTCAGTTTTGCCAATGACTCTCAAACTGTATGTTTACTGTCTTGGCCTGCAGGGCATTACGATGTTCAAAAGCTGCGCTCTAAATTCAATTGTTGTTAAACGTTTCGGACAGGTTGTTAGGCTGTCCCTGCTGGCCTCGTTTGGCCCTTTTGGGCCCTAGCTAAATGCACCTTGGAGGCACTTTTGACTTTGGCTCGCAGCCCAACACACACACACACACACAGAGACACACACATACACATTATGTGGCACGTTCTATATTCTTCCATATTCTGGCTTTTATTTGCCGCTGTGGCCTATGCTGACTATGCTGCTAATGGATTTTAAATGAGCATCATAAATACTAAACCCAAAATTGCTACTCCCATTCCAAAACTTTGCCTCTACCCCCTACCCTCTACCCTCTACCCACTCCCCACTCCTCACTCGGCTCTTGCCAACGTCTGCCGAAGTCTCAACCCGGCTGAAAACATCAAGTCGACTTCCCTTAGTAACTTGGCCTTTAGTTCAACTTCTCTGCACTTCGTTTCTTCATATTCCACTTGCCTTGTTGTCATTTATTCTTGTTTTCCGTTGTCTGTTATTCCTGTTGTTCTTGTTGCTCTTCTTCTACATTTCATTTCATTTTCAACACACACATGTGTGTGTGCGTGTGTGTGTGTTTGTTTGGCGCCCTTAACCAGCTTGCCTTAATACCTCTTTATGCCGCTTAAGTGGGCATTAAAATTTATCATTAAGTTTGTAACGCTTCTAAGGATTATTTTCTAAGCATGTTTAATTTGCATAATTCCCTGCAACTTTATATCGGCTTTCACTTTTCTAACTGTTCTTTCTGCAGCTGATTTCCATTGATCTGTTTTTGCGTCTTCACATTTTGCAGAGTTTACTTTGAATTAGAAAACATATTAAAGCAGTTTATTGGAGGAGAACCATAGCTAGAGTAATTAGTTATCGATAAATTGTTGCAGAGAGCGATGTGCACATATCTAGTGATGGCAATTGAACTTATCGCGAAGCAACGCGAGATCTTTAGTTTGCAATTTTCCTAAACAATTAGAGATCTATGTTTAAGCCTTACTTGAGCTTTTGAATTGGTAGAAATTGCCAGAAATTTCAAAGCATTTTCTTATGACAAATGCGAGTTATCGATGCGAATTATCCAAATATTCGATAACTTTTTCTATTATGAATCTAAAAAGTAAATAATTTGAATGAGTTGTATTTATATAATGTGTATATAATAAGTATTGATAAGCAACTAGAGCATTGTCTAACACTAGAGTGGTTCGAACTTAAAATATTGAGAGAGATCTTTAGATTGAAATTTATTAAGCTATTAAATAGATATTCTATATAAGAGTAAAGGTGAGTTTTTTAATTGAATTAGATAGCTATCAATTTCAAAGCATTTAAATGTGACAAATGCGAGTTATCGTTACGAATAGAGCGTTGTTCAACACTCAAATGGTTTTCATTTTGAAATATTAAATTATTTATTTATATTATAGATCTAAAGGTCAAGAATCTTAATTTGAGTTTTTTAATTGATTTTAATTTGTCAGATATTTCCAAGTTATCGTTACGAATTATCGATATATTATATTTATATATTTGTTAACAATTTCTATCAATCATTTCAAAACTGCAGTTGAAATATTAAAATACTTTGCTGTTATTTTTATGCTTTTTATTATTGTTTTTATCGTACAGTTTTTCTCCCCGAATCTCTAGAGATTTAAATGAGAATTGCATTTGAAAAACAACGTAAACATATTTGCAAAGTCAGAAATATCCATAAAAGTTTAGCAAATTTAATTGTTTATATTTGAAAATACATAAATGTATTTAAAAAATTGTTTTTATGGCTTTTAAACAAATTTACAAATATATTTAATTTAATTTAATAATCAACGACTGTTTTAACATTTGAAACGAAACTTTTATTATTTTATTTTCTTTCCTTCTTATTTTACTTTGTTTTACTATAATTTATAGGGTATTTGGCTAGCGGCTTGACTGCATTGCTAAATGCTTTGGCTGTTGTCAGACTTTTTCTTGGTTTGTTGTCTCGGCTTTCGTTTCGTTGGTTGTGCCAAATAGCAAAGACTATAAATATTTGTTACGCTGACGTTACGAGTTCGCTGCATGTGACACACACACACACACACACGCACATATGTGCTCTGGTAGTTGTTGTTGTTGTTGCTACTGTTTGTCTACTTTTGCGGCTACAAATCCGGCGTGTATAAAAATGACTGCAATTTATGTTTTCCTATGAATATATTTGCGCTCTCCCTCGTCTCTATCTCCCCCTCTCTCTCTGTCACTCTGTCACTCTCTGCTGAATCTTGTTACCTTTTTCTGTAGCTAACTGTAACTCCATTTGATTGCATACATTTTATGCAGATTTTATATGATGTCGTTTCTAGTGATTTTTATTATTAAATGCAACTAACGTGACAAGTTTATTGCGCATACGCAGCGTGGCCCATTCAAATGAAATTTAATATTGGTAAATATGGTTAAAATGCTTCAAACGGTTGCCATGTGTACAACAATACTCCCTCACTCTCTTCCACTCCCTCTCTCTGCTCTCTCTCTCTCTCTCTCTCTCTCTCTCTCTCTCCAAAAGACCTGTCAGCTAATATGACAGCTTGAGTCTTGAGCTCGCCTATAGCACAGGCTGCTTGTGCTCTGGAAACCAATAACTAACAATCAAGTGCTATACTTTATGTGTGTGTGTGTGTGTGTTTAAGCGGGTGTCTGCCTGCCTGTATGTGTGTGTGTGTGTGTGTCTCTTTTGCAGCCACAGACACTTTATGGGTCTGCCATGTGCGCGGCTTCTGGGTCACGTTGATCATGTGACAACTGGACAGCAACATTTGTTCAACAAACTGCTGCATTTAATTACAAAAACTGACAAAAAGGAAAAGCAACGTGAGGCAAAAAAATAAACAAAGAAAAACTTGCTGAAGGCAACTGCAATAAAGCGCACTCTAAATGCTCTTTCTGTCCTAAATGAGAATACGTGGCTAAATGTGCTTGGATATTGTACTTGATGTGTTTAGTCGAGACGGGCAACGAACGCATTAAATGTGGGGAGAAATACTGCAAAATGAATTAAGCATTTAAGTATATGAACGAGCATTAAATATATAATATATAAATATTTAATATATATTATATTTAATGTTTTAATTATCTGTAATCTTAATAAATATGCTTAGAATTTTTGAAAGTTATTTTTTAAGCTTGTATTAAAATATATGAAAAGGACAAAATACTAATATAAATTGCTATAAATTATTTGTGCTTCATTTGCTATAATTTCTACTTAAATATAAATAGAATATATATTTTTAATTTACGTGTTATTTCTTTAATAAGTAGACAATATGAATATGATTAGAAAATTGTAATAATGTTTAGACTTTATATTATGAAAACTCATATTTTTATCAGAAAATTTACTAATACAGTATGTAGATTATAGATCATTATAGTTTTATTTATAAACATTTTCTCTGTTAGTTTAATTTTTAGCCTTGCATTATCCTTTTTTGCTGCTTAGTTCTCAGCTACGCTATTTAGAATATATATCTAAAAAGTTTTGCAATTTTAGTATTTTATTGTTTTTATTATTTGATAAGAAATTCGGCAACAAAAAATTGTCTATGTATTTTATTATTTTTTATAATCGTTTTATTTATTTTATAATTTGCTAAGAATTTATTAGAAATTGCATAAAAAGTGCCAGAACAATAATTGTTTTCAAAGAAACAAATCACGAAGCAAACAAAAATATGCCTTGGCACACATTAAAAGGGGAAAAGCCTCTCGAATTAATCGTGGGTCAAGTCATAAATTTCATGTCTGTGGCAAGTGTTTTTCTTATTATTATTTTTGTTTTTTTAGTGCTCCTTCTCTTTTGGCTTGAATCCATAACCATTTCAGTTGGATATCCCCCCCCCCCCCACACACACACACACGCACACACAAGTTTCAAGTTTTTATACTCACAGTTGACGTTGAGAGCGACGCTGGTCTCCAGCGAATGTCCCTCGGGCATGGCGCGATTCCAAACGACGCATTTGTACTTGGCACCATCATCGGCCCTTCTGGGCAGTATCTGCAGTGTGGCATTCGTGTAGTGGTTCTTAGAGCCGCCCTTCAATGCATACGACTGCAACGGCACATTGCTGCCCTCTCGGTACCAGCTGCAGACCGAAAAAGTACAACAAAAATAAATACACAGGCATTTAGACTGCGGCAGAGAGTTGAAGAGCGCGAAGTGAGAGACAACGATTTAGTGCCGAAAAAATAACAGAAAAAAACTGAAAGACACCAGAAAATAAACCATGTGCCGGCTGGGATTATTAATGAAGGCGACCAGTTAAGTGATTTACTTGCTACCGGATGTGCTTTAACTGTCGCTGACCACAGCAACGACGACAGCTGACCCCAAAAAAAAAAAATTACTCAAAAAAAAAACACATATTTTTACAGCAAACCGAAATTTGTATACCCTGACAGGCAGCGGATTTATTGTTTCTCTTATGGTTTTTAGGCAGAATCTAGCAAATGTTTAGAAATGTTAATAAAAGAGTAAAAAAAGCAAGTCCCTATTGCTGATCTTATTGAATTAGATAATTTTGATTCTTCATTGCATTGCACTGCATTTCACAATTAGTAAGAACTATCGTCCTCTCTGTCTCTCTTCTATAGTCCGCGCCTTACGATCACATCTTACGCAGCAGCAGTCTTTCTCTGTCTAATTCACTGCTGCTTTAGTGCAAGCTCCCTTAACTCATGAAACACACTCCGTTATTTTACGCACTCTCCTTTACTCTTCTACGTAGTCGGCGAGCACAACAACAATACACAATGAATTTCGAAGTGATGCTCAAAGCAATAACAACAACAAGAACACCACATGTTAAAGTGTTGTTGTTAAGCTCGAAGCATAGGCAAAGCAGACTGAAGATAAGAAGAGTTCGCAATTGTTGTTGTATGTTTGCAATGGATTTCTTGCCCTTTTGTTGTTGTTGTAGCTCACCAACTGATGTTGCTGCCAGTAATTTCAAAATGATTAAGAAATAACATTTAAATTAATAAATAAGCTATGAAAATTAAAATGTTATTTATTCGCTAACAAAATCGATAACAAAGTGCAGAGAGCCGCCGCAAATGTGAGAGTGCTCCCTCACAGTGAAGTGCATCATTAACAATGCGAACTTACGTTATCATAGGATCCGGGGAGCCGCCAATGCTGCTGCAGGTGAGCTCGAGGGGCTTCTCCTCGGTGGCGACCGCAATGTTGCCGGGTGTGACCATCGGCGGATGTGGTGCCGTTAGCACGGTCACATTGTAAAACTCCTGATGCACATCGGCGCCGGTGCCTTTGGCCTTGATGCGACACTCGAATCGCCCGTTGTCCCGATTGTAGGAGGTGTTCTTAATTTGCAGATCATAAATGCCGCGACCTGGTCGAAAGTCAAGTCTGTGAAAGATAAAGAAACAACAACAACAACAATAGATTAGCAGTAGTACGAGTGCAATTTATAGGGGCGCAACAGCAGACCGCATAAAAGAATAAGAAAATCATTTCTTTTTCTGTACTTTATGTAAATTAACTGCGGCCATACTTTGTTAATTTACATAGCCTAAGCTAAGTGACTTCGTATTTATTATAGGTACTCCCCTACCAAGTACTGGCGTATTGCTCTTGTATTTCGCTCCTTTTTTGGTAGGGTATATCAGCTTGCATGGTTGTTATTTATTTTGAATTGCGACTGAGTTTCAAATGGGTTTGAAATGATTTCATTTATTATAATTAAGTATTAAGCTATTTTGTATTCAACTTTCACGAAGTTTATAGAAAAAATAAATATAATTATTATTCATTTAAATAATTATTATAATTGATTATATAAATAATAAATATTTCTTATTGATTCTTATGAACTTATTATATTATTATTTATCTTAAAACCTTTTACGTAAAATAATTATATATTTATATTTATTTATTATATATTTTTAAGCATTCTGATAATATGTCAAATATGTAAGGAATTTGTAATACGATTAATGTTATAATATTTAATATTTGTATAATAATTAAAATTCGTTGTGAGTTCTAGATATTTTCGAATTTATTATAAAATTAATTATTATTTTTATTTTGATTTATTTATATATTTATAAAAGTAATTGAATATATTATAAATAATTTCTGTATCATATATTTATATATTAATTATTTCTATATTTTCAAAATATTTCAAATACGTTATAAATTTATTATATTATGAATTATTATTTTGAAATTTATTTTAAATTTTCGTAATACAATTGAAATTATTAAGGAATTATTTTATCAATTTGCATAATATTACAAATATGTTATAAATATTGTATACAATTATTCGTAATATATATATAATTTAGTATCATTTATTTTCACTTTACTTATTTATACAACTAAATTTATTGTAATTCGCAACACTTTTAAAAGTACTGCAATACAAGTTTAGTCTGTAATAATGTTCAGATGTATTTATAATTGTTTATTTCTTAGTTGTTTTTTAAGAGATTGGGGATGTCTTTTTAATAAACTAAATAAATAGAAATTCCTTTAAAATATTATTAGATATTTAGTAGAATCAGAAATGGAAAAACCAAATGAACAGCTTAATTGATAGAGACCTTTCAGAATGTTTGACTAAGTTGGTCTTAATTAAACAATGTTACTTTGTAGAGTATAAATATGCATTAGGAACCTATCTAGATGCCTATTCAGCAGAGCATTTCCAAGTCCCAAGACTTCTTCAGTTTGTTTGCACTGAGTATCCTAGTAGCATATATATTGTTGTTTCTTTTTGTGTTTTTCTTATTTTATTTTCTTTATGTTCTTCTTGAGTTTTTCTTATTTTGTTGCTTTTGGACCAGTCGGTGCTTTTAGGCGGCTTAAGGGGAATGCGTGGCGAGGGCCGCGAAATAAAATGAAAAATGCTCATGGCAAATTAAGCGTCGAACTCATTTTTGTGAATTTATTAGCTTAATTTTTTTGTTGGGTTGCCATGGTGAGGGCAGAGGCCACATTACATTTTGATTAATTTAACATCTTTTCGTTATTTCTATTTTTTTCTACCTGGAAAATGGATGAGATGAGGGGAGAGAGAGGGAGGAGTTTTCTTAGGTAAAACCCAATCAAGTGTAATAGCTTCGAGACTGTTGAATACTTTGAGGCAAAAGCAAATGCTTTTAGTAGTGCATATGCAGACCTACAAGTCCCACTGATATGGCTACACACTACCTCACTTTGCCACTCCTTCAACCCCCCCTCATACTCTCCCATACTCTCCTTTGGCTCCTCTCTACCCCAGCTTGGCTTTTTCTTCATCAACGTCATCGTCATTTATTTATCCTTGCCGCCGGAACGCTTTGTGTTTAAGTTTTAATTTCTCATGATGAGATTTTTCTACAAGGATGTTGGGGTTTCAGTAGGCATATATATACATGTGTGTGTTTGTGTGTGTGTGTGTGTGTGTGTGTGCGAGGCATAAATCATGCACTCGACATTATTAAAGTAGATCTCATAAACTTCTTGAGTGCATATGCAAGCAGTGAGAGGCCAAAAGCGAGAAACTTTTTAAATAAAATTTCAATTTTGATAACTTTTATGGCAATTGCAACTATGTCTTCTTGGCGCGGGGCTGCTGAATGATGGGGGGTGTGTGTGTGCGTAGGAGTGGCTATGAAATGATTGAGCAAGACATGTGTGTGTGCGGGTGTGTGTGTGTGTGCGAATGCCGCACACACATCCGTTGTGCTAGCTCAAAATACCATTTTGGGGTTTCTTTTCTGCAGTTCTCAGTTTTGGCCGGGCCCAAGGAAATGGCTGCATTTTTACCGTTGCCAGGGATTTTTGCGCTGCATTTCCGGCTCTGACTTTTACGAGGCTGCATCTTGAGTTCGCTCCTGCTCTGTATGTGTGTGTGTGTGTGTGTGTGTAGATATGGAGTGTGTATGCCGAGTGCTGCTGCAGCTCAAGCGAAGCACATAATTGCCTCTGCCTGGTGCCTGGTGCCTTGTGCCTGCTGCTGCTGCTGCTTCAGCTGTTGCCTGCCTCCCTGGCTGCCTGCCTGCCTGCCTGCCTTCCCGGCGTCCTTTTATGTCCTTTGCCCAGGCGGGGGGGCCCCAAAAAGGAATTTCTAATGTGAAAATAAGTGCTGCCTCCGTTATTATGTTGCATCGTCGCAGGACTTATGCAAAACAGTCGCAGAATTGTTATGCAAATTGCAGCCAATTACATGGCAAATGCCTGCCTGCCTTCCACTGACTCTGCTCCTGTATCTGCCCCTGTTCCTGCCATTGTCCCTGCTCCTGCCCCTCCACTATCTGCACTTCTGCTCATATATGTTCAAGAAAAGAGAGAAGTTTGCCATTGAACAACTACACTGAGCTGCACACAATTTGCGGTTCTGATTGATTTTCATATGTGAACTCAACGAGTTCCTACATATCACATGAGTTGCAAAACAAATGCGTTTTTCATAGAGTATCTCAGTAGTTGAACTTAATGATTTGCCACAATCCAAACTGTTACTGCAGATGAGCAAGTAATGGCAAGAGATTGCTGTGGAATCGATGGGAATTGACCTCAAGTGTCTCAGCAGCAGAAGGCAAAGAGTTATTTGAAGTTTGACATTTGTTTTAGAAAGGAATGTAGTGGGAGAGGAATAGAATGGGATGGATTGGAATGGAATGGAGTGAAATGGAATTCAGAGCATGGGAAGGCTAAAATTTCGTAAAGAATGGAATGGAATACAGAGGAATGGAATGGAAGAGAATGAAATAGAAGCAGAAGGAAGAGATTTCTTAGTTTCGTTTATAAATGAATCTTATGAGAAAGGAATGGAAAGGAATGACATGGAATGGAATGAATTACAGGGGATAGAAAAGAAAGATAAGTGTTTCACTAGCAGAAGGAAGAGATTTCTGTGAAGCTTGACATTTCGTTGATAAATGAATGTTATGAGAAAGGAATGGAATGAGATGGAATGGCATGGCATACCGATGATAGGAACCGAACAAAAGTGTTTCAGTAGCAAAAGGAAGAGATTTCGCAGAAATTAGATATTTCGTATAGAAAGGAATGTAATGAGAATGGAATGGAATGGGATGAAGTGGAGTTCAGATGATAGGAACGGAACAGAACTGTTTCGTTTGGAAAGGAATGTAATGAGAAAGGAATGGAATGGAATAGGATGAAAAGGAATGAATTGGAATACAGATGATAGGAACGGAAGAGATTGAATGGGACTTGAAGTGTTTCAGTAGAAAGAGATTTCTTAGAAGTTAAACATTTTGTTTAGAAAGGAATGCAATGTTATGTAATGGAATGGAATACATAGCATTGGAACGGAACAGAAATGTTGCAGTAGCAAAAGGAAGAGATTTCTTAGAAGTTAGACATTTCGTTTTGAAAGGAATGAAATGAGAGAGGAATGGAATGGAATGGAATGAGAATGGAATGGAATGAGAATGGAATGGAATGAGAATGGAATGAACAAGAAGGAGACAGCGGAATGAAATACAATGCTTTAAATACTATATAAGGAATTGAATACAATCAAATTTTTTAATGAGAAACAAAGCGAAAAGAATGGGACGAAATGGAAATGGAAAAAGCGAGAAACGAAATGGAATTGAATAAGAAGTGAAATAATGAAGCTGACTTGAAGATATGTTTGCTTTGTAAGAGATGAGACGAAAGAAAGAAAAAGAACTAGCTAATTATATTTATAAATACTCTCAATAATCATGAGATACACAGATCTCTCATATATTGTGCAACTAACTGCAGTATATAACCCATTGAACTCAGACTCTAGAATAGTTAGAGTTACGAAAATTTGTATAAAGCTGCTTATCGATCATATATATTTATATATATAGGTTGTATACGATTTGTTAGTTTTAGTTTGTTATATCAGTCCGCACATGTGATAATAATAAAAAATAAATAAAAAACTATTAAAAATATTAGAAATCGGAGTTCATTATAAATAAATACTTAAAATATCTTTATCGATTGTTAACTATCGATAAGCTTTAAAATACATTAATATGTGTAGAAAGTTGCTGCATTTTGTGGCACAGTGTTGCCCATTCTTGCCTGCGGCTCGCCCCTTCGCCACTCTGCCGCCCAAATGCCAACCTGAGGCATGCCACGGGCTTGTTAACTGTAACTAAAGCTCGCGTTTGCTCGTTAGGGCCATGTTAAAACTACTTTGGCTCGTTTGTCGGATTATGTTATTATCGGTTTTAGTATCGAGTGTATCGACTTATCGAGACGCTGTAAGGGCAGAAAAGAAGAAGAAGATTGCCTGGCCGCCCACTTATCACGTTGCTACTTTCCTTTTGTATGCGGTGCCACATTATTCAATCACAAGAGGAAGATTGAGGAAGTGGGCCAGTGGGTGGCTGATAGGGGGTGGGGGAGCATATCTCATAAAAATAATAAACTTTTTGTAGCTGCCATCACTTTGGCGTGGAGAAAGTTTAAAAATGCGCGCGCCAAATTTGACGCGTGGCAAGGATATGGCAAGGACTCGTGCAGTGTTACGGCTGCTTGGGCAATCCCTGCCAATCCTCCAGCTGCCACGCCACTCTGGCCCCCCTTTCTCCGCTGTCAACGATGTGCGTTATGTGCGGATAATTGACTTTTAAAATGTGTGTGCGATATCACAACAACAACAGCAACAACAACAACAACAACATGCGGCAAAAAGGGTCGCGGCGTATAATTAAACGGCATATTGTCACGCATCCTTGCAGCAGGACTCGCCGAGAGGAGGAAGGGAGTGCAGAGCGCAGAGCACAGACGCAGCTGCGGAGGGTTGGACCCCTCGCATCAAGGACAAATGGGGAGCAAGGACTCTTTAGGCTCTGTTACAAAATGACGACCGTCGTTTGTCCTTGTTGCTGCTGTTGTTGCTGCTGTTGTTGTTGCTGTTGTTGTCGCCATTAAATGTTTAACATCGTTGTTGTTTCTTGCCTTAAATAAAAGCAAGCGCAATAACATGTGAGTGAGAGAGAGGCAGAGAGAGCGATAGAGAGAGCAAGCGAGAGGGCATTAGGTGTAAAGTAAAGAACTCAACGAAGATGCTTCAAAAAATTGGCACAACATTTTGAAAGTCGATTAAACACAGACAGCATTAAAATGGAAATTTATTTAGGTCTGAGATGTTGACAACAAACAGAACAAACTATTTAAGCTTTATAAGAAAGTTTCTTGGCATTTGACGAGCTTATTTAGGGCAAAATTTAGGCAATTATTTTTATTTAAAATATTTCCAAAAAGTAAAAATTATTGTCAACTTAATTTGCAAACTTTTATTTATTATTTCATATGCTTAAGAGTAACTATTGTATATTAATTATAATTATTTTGTAGAATTTTATAATTTCAAAATATATTTAAAACACTTTTTGTTCATATTTCAAGTTTAAAGTTTTGTTGAGTGATTTTAGTTTAATTAAATAAATAAGAAAATAAGAAATTAGAGTAATAAAAAATTAAAAAATAAACAAATTAACAAAGTAAATAAATAATTTAGAAATAAAATAAGTAATTGAATAGTTAAATAATAATTAAATAAATAATAAATATGAATATTAAATATTAAATAATAATTTAATAAATAATTAAGTGAATAATAAATCAGAACAGCAAATAATAAGGCAATATAAATATATCAAAATTATATAAATAAAATTCTAAAACACATATATATAAGTAAGTAAAAAATAACTAAAAATCATAAGAAATTATTAAGAAATAAGGACAATAGTAAAAAATCTATATTTAAGAAAATGATTAATATTATTAATGAATAATTTAGTAGTAAATAAAATAATAAAATAAATATAGAATTAAGAAAATAATAAATATTATTAATGAATAATTTAGCAATAAATTAAATAAAAAACTAAAGAAATAATTAAATAAATCAAAATTAATGAATAAAATATAATTTATTTTAATAAAAAAGTGTCTAAATATATTAAAAATAAATAAATAGTAAATAATAAATATATATAATAATAATAAATATAAATGATAAATAATTAAGTAATCAATAAAATAACAAAAGCTGATCAGAATGATTTTTTCAATCCAAGTAAAAGAAGCGACTTTTGTTTATTGAATAGAGAACTAATAACTTTTAGGCCTTAGAATTGTACATATACATTATAGTAATTAATTGTTTTCTTAGCAAATTTAAAGTAAAGCTGAAGCTTGAAATAGAAAGCAATAGATATGTGTAATCAAAACTAGGTAAACTCTCAGCAAATTTGTAGTTAATACATTTCAAATTCTGCAACATTCATTTAGGAAAACTCTACAAACTTTTAGCTAAATTACATTTAAATTACATTAACAGTTTGCCTAGAAACAACGCCTTGTATACCTAAGCAATACATTGATAATCCTCCCATGTTTAGACGCTGCCTAACAAATTCAATAAGCTACCTCCAACTGTGGTCTACTAAGGGGAGTGTTTACTGTGTTTACACTTTAATCGAATGAGTTTACAACTGAATATTTGAAGTTCGAGATGCTATAGTTGCTGACCTACAACAATCGTGGCCAAATTCGATGTCTGTCGAGACAGCAGAAGGAACCAAAGCGAAGGCCCAAAATCGAAAGCCAAATAGAAACAGTTATACAGATGGCAACAGAAATGGAGGCAGAAACAGAGACTGAAACAGCAAAAGCAACGGCAACAGCAACTGAAACCAAGCGAAGCAAATCAGGCAACAACTAACTCGAGTCCTGGTCAGGCCTCAGCATTCATCAAGTTATTCACACAATTTCCGCCAACTCGGCCACGTTTCCCTGTTGTCCAAGTGTCCAAATGTCCAAATGTCCGATTGTCCGATTGTCCTCATGTCTCATGTCCTTCGCCCTGCGTCTGTACAGATTGTCGTCCAGTGGTTGGACTGGTCCAAATGCCGCTACCAGTGACTTATTTATGCAAATGGCCATAACAAATGAGGCGCACACTGACAGCGTGGGCGGGATGATGAGATGAACGGTGGGGATTGCGGTGGGGAGCGGATGGGGAGGGGGGAGGTTCTGAACTGAATGCCGACCGCACAGTGGAAACGATTAATTTGGTGCTGGAACACAGTCGCCAGTCACATTCACATTCACATTCCCATTCACAGTCACAGTCACAGTGGGAGTCAGAGACGCGCGGCGCCATTATAAAGGGCTAACCCTGGGGGGTCAGAGCGATGGAGAAGCTGTGAGTGTGCATAGAAGGGGGTGGCGGTGTCCAAAGGGGGTGAATGCCGGCGGAGATGTCCAGCGTATTGCTCAATCGTGCCCCGTCGCTGGGTAATGGTCATGGTAATGGCTATGGCAATGTGAATGGCAGTCGAGATGGTTAAGAATGGGTGAATGGGGAGCGTGGAGAGTGGTGTGTGCGGAAAGGGGTGTGCGGAGAGGGAAGAGGTTACGGCTGCTCATTATTGAAACATGTTGCTAACATTTGTTATGCAAAGGCGACATTCATGCTAAATGTGTTGGTCTACGGACGGGGAAGGGGTGCAGGGATTGGGGGTAAGGTCACATGTATCTGTATCCATCATGCTTATTGGTATGTATACTCCAGCTCGCCTCAGTCCCCTGCCCTGCTGTTAAAGCCTGCCCGCTCCAGCGCGCACTTTCATCCATTCCGTTTGTTTGCCTTGCGCTTGGGCAAAATTTCTATAAATGCCTTAGCCTCCCCTCGCTCGCTGTCTCACTCACTCCAGTTGGTTCGCTGCCTCCCGCGCTCGCTCTCTCTCTCTCTCACACACTCACTCTCTATTGGCAATTTGATGCTATGTTGACTTTATCTGGACCTGTAGCCCGTTGTCCCTCAAACCTGGTAGCATTTCCTTTGGGCGCTGTCGCCTTTGTGCCATTCAAATTCAATGCAATGTCCTCATGTTGTTAATGCCAGTTGTGTGTGTGTGTGTGTGTGTGTGTAACCTTGCTAGCTAAACTATTAACGTGTGTGTGCGTGTGTGTGTGTGTGTGTGTGTCTGTTTAGAGGATACTCTTGATGCGCGCGGCCTTTGCAACAGTTTTGTGTGCGCTCTTTAACGGTAAATGTGTGCAAATGACAGCAATACGACAAGCCAAGGCAACAACAGCAACAACAGCAACGACAGCCAACAATAACAACATGAGCAACAACAAGGATGTTATCCTTGCCAAAGGTTTTAGTGTCAATGTCAGCAGGTGCTCATAATAGAAACATCAGCAGCAAAAAGCAAAGCAATGTCAAAGGTCAAAGCTGTATCTGACACTCGCAACATTTGCTAATGAAATTGTGGCCAAGCACTTTTCACACGCCGCTAATCAAACTGTTTACTTGCAGGGTTAGTGCCAAATATCTAGATTCCCCACAGCCTGTCAAATGTGACGTCAGCAACATATGTATAACATATGCTTGGTTGCCTGCTCCTGCTTGCATCTCTAACGATTGCAGTGACGTATGCACTGATGTTTGTTGTGCTCTCCATTGCTTACCTTTTCACAAATGCACACTCAAAGGAGTGAGAATGCAACCGCCGTATATAATGCAATAACAATGAGCAAACTACGTTTGCTCAGCAACACCTAAAGCTTACTCTCTCACTCTGCCGCATACGACCGCATGAAAGCACCAATAGATCAGCAATGCTTCGTTCACTCTAACTCGTTAGCAAGTTTACTCTCTCGCTCTTCCGCATTAGAACGCAATATGGAGCACAACGCAGAAAATCAGCAATAAATTTCTATCCGCTGAATGCGCTCTCTCCCTCCCACTCTTCTAATTGCTAACAAAACGTAGAGTTGAAGGAACACCGAAAAAAAAACACGAATCAGTTGGCGTTGGTTGATCAGCACGCGCGCGGTTTAATAAAGTTTGCACTTCCGCGTACAAAAGAAAAAAATCTGAAGCGCAAAATGCAAAATGCAGCAACAACAATGCATTAGTTCGTTTTGTTCGTGTGTGTGTGCGTGTGCGTGCGAGATGTGAGTGAAAATGTGCGTTTTAATTGTGCGCGATAATCCGCAGTGAAAAAGTACATATCATATTTAATTAATAAAGAATCAATTATGCAATCAAATCGAATTAGAAATGTACATATTGCATAAAACATTAGATAATGTGTATGCGTTTTTTTAAAGCAATTTAATGCTGTCAATTTAAAGAGTGAAAATATGCATATGTGTGCATATAAAAGTGGAATGTTCTCAGGGTACTTGTGTTTTATCCTTGCTGTTGTTGTCCATAACTGACAGAAGCTGAGTGTTTTCATGCGCTTCAAAAGGTGCTCAAAAGTCACGCATAAAATCAACAATGACTTTTCATATTGATAATATTAGTGCTTTTGTGAACTGAAGTTTGAAGGGATTGCGAATGCATCAACTTGTCCATTTGCTAAGCATCTTATGCATACACGCAGCTGCTCTACCATTTGTATGCATGTGAAAAGTATGAGTGTGTGTGTGTGTGTATGTGTGTGAGTTCATGCATATTTTGCTTGTCACTGATTTCTCAATAGATTTCACTGTGAAATATGCATAAATCATATCGTCGCTGGCCAGAGCGTTAAGCAAAAGTCAGGAAAACCGACAGTTGCTACGTATATTCACACACACACACACACTTACACTAATACATATGCACATGCATGTGAATAGAGAGGGCAGCTGTGCTTGCGGTTTGGGCAGCAGCTTTGCGTTTTATGCAACACAATTTTTTTTCTCTTTTCTTTTTTGTGCACTGTCAGTTTTTATTTGCTCAGCATCAGTAGCAGCAGCAGAAGTAGTAAAATTTTCTGCTGTGTTGTCGCCGCAGTCAAAATGACTGTGAAAAATAAATGTTAATATGCGAAGACAGAGAGCATCGTGTGGTCTCTGATAAGGTTGCCCACAGTCTCACACATACACACACACACACTCACACACACACTAACTTTCTCATACACATAACTCTTGCAGGCTGTCATAAAACATGTGAGACCGACAAGCGGTTGCTCTAACAAGACCGCACAAAAGCTAAGCTCAGCCAGCAAACTCTCTCTCTTCAGCTCTCTTCTGCACTTGCTCTCTTTATGTTTGTGTGGCACGCGCTTATTTGTTGTAATATACCTAATAAAAACAACAAACAGACAGCGCTAGGGCTACTTGCTCTCACTGCCATGCCCACACACATACGCTCTCGCTCACTCCTTTAAACACTCTTCGTCTCTTCTTCTCTTCTTCTCTCTGTGTCTGCTGCTGGCCGCCATGTCTCATAAGTTATAATCTGTGCGAAGAAATTGCAGCAGCACCAAATTTACGAGCATTGCGCGCTCTTGACGCCTTTTGCCTCTCCCTCTGCCGTTTGTCTCTCCTGCTCGCTCTAACACGCACTCGCTCACACTCAATATGGTTTGCGACGGCATATTTACGAGTTGAGTGTATGCATGTGTGTGTGTGCGTGTGTGTTTGTGTGTGTGTGTGTTTGTTGGAGACACTTTGCATATTTATGGCAACAGCAGAAGATATAATAAATTTGGTAAGATGTTTGTATTTTTCGAATTCCCACATTTAGTATATACTAAACATTTAAGTAACACGATTTATTTTCTGGTATTTTTTAGAGTCACTCAATTGGAAATGGAATTATGAAATGTTCAATTGCTGGGAATTAAATGGTAAGTAATAATTCATATTATATTTTTAAATCGTAGAGATACTTTGACAGTATTTTATGTTACTATTTATTTGTCTATATTATATGCAATAAATGTGACCCAACTTCTAGTTGATTCGTTGCAATCCTTAATGAAGAGTACAATAATTTCGATATTTCTAAGTAGAATCATAACAATTTGGTTTTCTTTTGTGTTCTTGCCACATATTTCGTCATTCACTTTGCATATTTTGCTGTTTTCAGCAGTTTCTATCTCTCTCTCTCTCTCTCTCTCTCTCTCTCTCTCTCTCTCTCTTACGCTTCTGCGTTTGCGGACCTTGTGCATAAATATGATGTTGATTTTTATGATTTTTATAATGTTTCATTATGTTGCGTTTTACGACTCATGCGGGAACTGAGAACTGGGAGCTCTAAGAGTGGCAGAGTGGCAGGGGTGGGGCATTGTGGGCACACATGGCCGGGTCATATAA
Source organism: Drosophila macrospina (assembly GCA_035042075.1). Taxonomy (NCBI): domain Eukaryota; kingdom Metazoa; phylum Arthropoda; class Insecta; order Diptera; family Drosophilidae; genus Drosophila; species Drosophila macrospina. Next base: position 4,030,144 of record JAWNLW010000301.1, read on the forward strand.
GTGCGGCATGCGGATGAGGATGTGTAGATGCGGATGCCGATGCGGATGCGGATACGGATGCGGATACACAATGCACTCACTTCGTTTCTGTTCTAATTTATGGCATGTACTGACTGCTGTTGTTCTAGTTGTTGTTGTTGTTGTTCTCGTTGTTGTTGTTGTTATCTACTTTTGGGCTGTTATGCGCCTTTGCTTAACAGTTGTAACACTCGGCTCCCCGCTTTACACATTTTATGTGCGCTCAAAAGCCAATTTTGTAGAGATTTGGAAACGGCCCATGGCCGTCGAGGAAACTTGCGGCCCATTATAAGCGCATAATCTTTACAAAACACACGAACACACACACACACACATAGACACACACACATAGACACACACACACACACACACACACACACACACACACACACATAGACAGCAGAGGCAACAAGGCTAAAAATGAAATGGCTAAGACCCCCTAAGCCCTCCTTCTAAGCTGGCCATGTCTCATGCCTGTCTTCTCCTCTCTCTCTCTCTCTCCCCTCCCCCTCCCCCTACTCCCTTGCGTCGTTTACTCCCCTGCCATATACGCTGGCATGTTGTTAGATAATTTTTCGCTTGGTTTCCGAATTACAGTGGAGCCTTAATAAAGTGAACCTTTATGAAACTTGAAGCGAATTCCTTGTCCTTTGATAATGAACTAATTTTACATTTTTGAATAATTTTTATAAATTTATGAGATTAGTGCGCTTGATTCTATTTGGAATCTTTAGAAACTTAAACAATAGTTAATTTATCAAAAACTTGAAAAAGATTTTAAATATTTAAATAAATTTAATAATAATAATTTCAAAAGTTTAAAAAATAATATATAAAATATTAAACTAATTCTTAATAATTCTATAAACATTTTAGAATGTTATGAATGAAAGTTTAGTTCGTAAAAATTAAATGAAAGAACTCACTTAAAGTAACTGGTTTCTTTAAGTTCCAAACAATGTTTATAAGTATTACATAAATATATCAGTTAATTCTAATATTCCAAAACAGATTTACATTGAAAATGAAATGATAAAACATTGAAAATTAGAGAGAGAATTTCACGTGCTGAGCATATCACATTATTATCGAAGGATTAATGCATATTTGATGGCATTAGACAGCATAACTTCTGCTTTGAATTGCCTAATGAGATTTACTTGGAGATGGTTCAACTGTGCGTTGCGAAACGAGCCTGGACCTTGGATCTGGTCGAGTCACACGGTGTCAGTTGCCTGCTCCAATTTTAAAGGACATTGGCCAACAGTTGGAGGAGACTCGTCTAATTTCTTTTGGGCACTTTTATTTTTTTTATGACACTCGCCTTACAAATGAGTTTCTCAGTGCGGGACAAGGCCAATGCTGTGCCTCCCTGGGGAGGAGCTTAGTGGGACTGCGGCGGGGGGAAGTGCGGCTGAGTTGGGCCAAAAGCACACAGAGAGTTGGTCGTTCACTTCTATTGCCTGCTTTATGACAGTTTCATAGACTTTTTATGTTTATGTCCCGGGCGTTTAGTGACGCAGCTGTTGCGCCATGGACAACACTTGTCTGCTCTGCCCATTTGAGGGGGAGTGTGCGGCAGACAGGGTGTGTGCGGAGAGAGGGGTGGGTACTAGGCAGTAGGCGTTGCTGTATTCATATTTGCGTTTCTTATCTGCACGTAATTAAGGCAATGGACAGAACCGGCTGATGTTGCTCCTTGGAGGCCTTTGGCAGTTCTAATCATCGTCGCCATCATCATCATCATCATCATCATTGGCAGCGCGTCGCTTGTCAGCGGGACCCTTAACCCTAAGACCACACCCCCCACCCCTCCCCATACACTCCTCCTCCTCCCCTCTTGTAACGCCTCTGGGCGATCGTTTGTTGTTGTTAGTGTGTGCGACGCCGCCGTCAAACTATTTGCCTTTCACAATGCTCGTGGGAGCAATAATGTCTGACACTCTGCGCCCTCATCGACTGAGCAACAGCAGCAGCTGCTACCCATCCACTCTCCCACCGTTCCCCTTCTACCTTTTACCTATGCCCTCACGAGACTAAGCCCCCTCCCAATGTGGCTTGTACCAGCTTGAAGTTATTTCTTATTGTTGTTGTTATTGCTTGGCCCACAACAGCAGCTTCCAGTAATTCAAGCAGACAGTCAACCCCTCTCTTCCTGCCATTCTCTCTTATTGAGGCTGCCTACCCCCCCCTAACACCCCTTTGCCATTATATATTTGCACCTGCGGCATTTTCACTCGCACAGTCGCAGATCTCTCTAACTCTGACTTCTGGCCGCGCCATCACTGATTGGTAACAGGTTACAGCAAACAGTTAACAGATTTTTGCTGCTGATTTTGCGTTGAATTTTTAATTACTCTCAGGCTTATGGCAACTTCATCGTTTCGCTCTGCTCCCATGTTGATTTGTGACAGCTCCCAGGGCTGCACAACTAGTGCGCCATGCCTGACAAGTTGGAAGAGGCAAATGAATAGAAAAGTGTTTCCAGTTCTCTACAGAAAATACGTTTGTTTCAGTCTGACGGGGATAAGGCAAGGCAATGTAGTTTATAAAATAAAGGTGTTGTAATAGTAATAATTTATAAAATCTATTTTGATTAATTTTACTGCTGTTAGGCTTCCCCTAAACTTGATAAATCTGCAAACTAACTTGCATTAGAAAATATAAATTTGTAGAACTATTGATTTGATTTACTTGTCCAGCAAAAATGAATGCTAGTAGAGTGTAAATTAATCTTGGGCTTAATGATCTTGGTAATGTAATAAGGGGAGTATTGCTTCACCATTTAAAAACATTTTTCTCTTTATTAGAAATATAAATTTGTTTAGAGTTATACGGACTTCAAATATACCTTTTATTAATAATGTAAAATGATAAGGAGAAAAAATATAAATAAACTTTAAAGAGCATACTTAACGGAAAAGCGTTAAATGTATTTTATGTGAAGTGTAAAATCGAATATAAATAATATTGAATTGAGAATCTATATATAATATTTGAAAATATTTCGTTTAAAATATTAATAATAATATTTAAATGTTTATAGTAAAAACGTAATATATTTCTAATTATGTCCACATTAACTTATTGCAATATTTAATAAATAGTTTCTGAGAATATTTATTGCAACATTTATTAAAATTCGTTGCCTATTAATTAATTAATTTAATCAGTTTTCTTATGTTTTAAATGAAAGTAAAATATAATGTAATACATAATGATATAATGTATCATTTATATAACTATATTAAATAGGTAATATACCTTTTTCGTAGATCAATATTTAATATAAATTATATACAATTAAGAAGCTTTATATAATATCTTAAATTAACTCATTTAAAATATTATTAATAATAAGTAAATGTTAATAATTAACACATCATATTTCTATAATTTTTTTCATGTTCAATTATTTCAGAAAATATTTATCTAAAATTTACTTCCTTTGAAATTTATTTGAAATGAGTGTAAAATATAGTATACTATACTATACTATACATAATACATAATAATATAGTAAATATATTAGAATTATATTAAATAAGTAGTAAACGCTTTTCCTTAGAGCAATATTTCCCATTCAAATCATTAATTAATAATTAAAAAGTTCCTTATAAAAATCTTAAGCACTTCTTTTTGGCATTGATTGCAAATGATATTTTATGGAACATTTCGTTAGCTTTAATTACAAATTTAAATTCGCTCGCTGAATTTAAAGTTTTCTTTCCAATTAAATCATTCTTTAGTTAACAATCTTTTTAGTATTTGCTTGGTTAATGTTATTGTGATTTGGGCCTTGTTTTTCGTAGCCAACCCTGTTTGTTGTTATTATCAAATTTTGCGTGTTGCATTTTAATGAGCATACCCCTTCTCCTTCCCCCCCACACTCACACACACATAGCATGTGTTTTTGCTCTCCATGTTCGTTCGCTCGTGTACTGACTGTATCCTATATCCTGTCTATCATCGTCCGTATTCTGGCTGCATCCTTTTAGTTTAGTTTGGCATTTGCACTTAATGAGCTACCCCATAAATCTGGCCATAAACTAGTTTCCATTGGCTTTGTGTGTGTGTGTGTGTGTCTGTGTGTGTGTGTCGGTGTGTGTGTGTGTGTGTGTGTGTGTCTGTCGTCATATTACGAGCACCTTTAAACACATATTTCCAACGTGGCACATTAAATTCTTTGTAGGTCGCACGTCGGTGCTTAAGCCAATTTTGATAAGCGAGCGAGAGAAATTTGTGAGGGATCTCCACATGCTGCTCACTCCCTGCTGCTCTCCCCACTCATTGTCTGTCAATGCAAAGCACAAAAATGTAGAAGAAAAAGAAAAAAAAACGCAGAAATGTTTCTACATTAAAGGTGACAGCGGCAGACGTTGACATCGTCTTCTGATAGTCCGTGCCAGAGTCTCATGCTCCTTCTCAGTGCCAGCCTCTGTCACTGACATGGCAGTCAGGCAGCATGAGGAGGGTAGGGATGGGTTGAGGTGAGCAGAGGAGAGGAGTGGAGAGGGGAGCACGAATGCGAACGACACAGGAAACAAACAAACAACACAGCAGTGCAAACATTCAGCAATGCGAGCAAAAGTTGTGGGCGGCAGAGGGGGCGTGCCACTGTTCGCAGTGCGTGTGTTTATTTTGTCGTAAATTGATTTTAACAGCGAATGACAAACAACAACAACAACAACGACAACTACAACAAAGCAGCACGCACAACATTTTTTGCAGCATTTAAAAAAAAGCATTTAAAAAAAGTAGAAGCAGCAGGTAAAAGCAGGACAACAGTGAGAGCAAGACAGAGAGGGATGAAGGTGGAAGAAGCAGAGAGACTAACAGAGCGGGATAGAGAGACAGAGAGAGAGAGGGAGACAGGGAGAGCGGGAGACAGCACGGCAGACAACGAGACGTGTATTCATTTTCTGATTAGAAAAATTATTACATAAAATTTATGTTAGTTGCATGTGCGACAACGACAAAGTTTATGGTGACAGCAGAGCAGTGAAGCGACAGAGAGGAGCGGAGAAGGGGCGGTAGAGTGGACGAGGTGCGGTCCCACGGAGGAGCCCGACAAGCAGCAGCAAACGAGGAGCCACAGAAAATGAGCAGCAAACAAGCGGCAGCTGAAGCCCCCAAAGGCTGTTAATGGCTTCCTTGCCAAGCAGGGCTGCTCCTACTGCTCCCCGTCTGCTCTCCTCCTGCGCTACAAGCTTCTTTTGGCCTGCTAAGTTAGCTAAACTGCGTTACGACAACCGCAAACAGCAGCAGCAACAACAACAACCTTAATAAATGTCGACACAAAAAGAGAGAGTGCTGTGGAGGTGCAGGTGGTTGCTTAGGTGGTGCAGGTGGTCTTCTGCTCTTGGCTGCCTTGCAACATGTTAAGCAGGTGTTTCAAAATCACTTACGCTAAAACATAACAACAACAAGAGAAGAAAGGCGTCACAGCGGGGATCAGAAGCAGAAGCAGCAGCAACAGCAGCAGCAGCAGCAGAATCAGAAGCGAGAGAAGTTGTCAAGACTGCTGCCGGCTATAACAAGGACAACGACAATGACAACTACAACAACAGCTAACAGCAACCACAACAACAATAGCAACAACAACAACAACAACAAAGACCACAACCACAATAGCAACAACTGGCGATGAAACAACAAATTTGGTTGACATTTTAACATTTTTTCGCTGCAATACGCGGCGTATGCGCAATATGCACTGTTTTCCTTCTTGTGCGATTATTTGTGTCTGTTAAAACGTGGAATAATATTAAATAAGCATGTAGATTATTTGATTGCAAGAGGGGGAGTTGAAGAGAGAGAGGTAGAACAAGAGAGAGAGTGAGGTAGAGAGACGGAGAGTGAAAGAAATGAGCTGCAGATTGCAGTCAAATCTCTCATAGAACCAGAAGTATTAAAGTTAATTTTTGTATATTTAAAATTAACTTTTTATTGCATTGAAGTCTAAACAATTAAGAATCCTTTAAGAATTAAGCAAAAGTACTATAATTATTATAATACTTAAACTACTTTATTTACCGAGAGCAGCTTCAGCTGTAGTGGGAAAAGTTTCCTCAAGTCATTTACTCTGCATTCCACAATCTGAGTAGAGTCTTTTAATACACTATCTCATACTTAAATTAATTTATTTATCTAGCTGTCTATCTATCTATCTGTCTACCTTACTAACTATATATACCTTAGTTTGTCTTATAATTTTTATATCATTATATCTATCTAACAATCTGCCTAGTATTTAGCTATCTATTAACTTATCTATTTACCTTTTCATCAATCTATTTATATATATTTATCCAGCAGTCTATATACCCACCTATCTAACCACTTATCTATCTTTTTAACTGTCTACCTTTCTGTCTACCTAACTATCTGTCTTTATACCTGTCTATAAACTTGACTAATATTTAGCTAATTATTTATGTGTCTATCTGTTTGTCTAGCCATCAATAAATCTATCTAACTGCCTATGTATCTATTTATCTATTTATTGATCTATTGATCTATTTATCAGTTTATCTTTAGATCAATCTCTTTATCCATCTATCCATTAATCTGTCAATCTGTTTAACTGTCTACCTAACTATATGTTTTTATATCAACCTGACTAATATTTAGCTTACTAAACAGATCTATCTGTCTATATACCCATCAATCAATCTATCTACCTACATACCTATTTATCTATCTCTTTATCAGTCTATCTTAAGATCAATCTGTTTATCCATCTATCCATCAATCAATCTATCTAACTGCCTATGTATCTATTTATCTATCTATTTATCAGTCTATCTTTAGATCAATCTCTTTATCCATCTATCAATCTATCTAACCGCCTATGTATCTATTTATATATTTATCTATCTATTTATCAATCTATCATTAGATCAATCTCTTTATCCATCTATCCATCAATCAATCCATTTATTTATCTATCTCTTTATCAATCTATCTTTAGATCAATCTCTTTATCCATCTATCCATCAATCCATCTATCTATCTATCAATTTATCTGTCTATCTACTGTCTGCCCACCTGTGTTTATATCTAACTAACAATCGATCTATTTATATTATTTATTTATGCATCTATCAATCTAATAAATTCCCGAAGCACTTAAATCAACTTTAACACCATTTGAACACTCTTGCCATACCCTTAAGTCTAATTATGTATATATTTCTGGGCTTAAAACTGCTGACAATGGCTAAAGCTTATAACATATCAAGCATATCCACAGCAGGGAGTGCAATAGGGGAGAATGTAACTGAATTATTCATAAAGTTGATAACTGAGAGGGAGGGAAGATGGGGAGCTGGACTGAGACAGAGGTTGAGGTTGAGGTTGAGGACAAGGAGACTGAGGCCCACAGCGAGACGACGCAGACCGAGGCGACTGTTTCCTGAGTTGGTCTGGGTCTCGCTGGCTCGGCCTGCGGCTGTTGTGGCGTAGGATGGTGGCCGGAAGTACACGTTGACAAGTCGCACTTCGTACAGCGGACAACTTCCGGCGTCGCTGCGTAGCTGCCTTTTGCGGTTGTCCGGAGAACGGAGAATGGAGAGCGGAGAAAAGAGAGCGGAGAGCGATAGCAAACGAGGCAAAGCATTCGAAAGTTTATGAACTTCATATGACGGCGGGTGGCCTGCCAGCTTTTGCGGATCTTGTTCCTGTTGTTGTTGCTGTTATTGTTATTGTTATTGTTGCTAAAGGCGCATTTGCATAGAAGGTCAGTGTGGAACAACAGTGTTGTTGTTGTTGTTACTGTTGTGCGTGTGTGGGCTTTAGCTAACTTTAAATTAAGCTTAGCGGCTGAAATTAATTTACACATCGCCATGCAGCATAACAGCACCAAAAACAATAAACAGCAGCAATGCCAGCAGCAGCAGCTACAACAGCAACAACTACAACAACTACAACAACAACAACAACAACAACACCCCAAACACCACATGGCGATACACTGTAAACTGTACAAGTTACAGCCTCTGCTTCTGCTTCTGCTTCGGCTTCGGCTTCTGCTTCTGAGTTGGCCTGAGTTTGAAATCCGTTGTAAAATCACTGAGCCACAACCTAAACCCGGTCTTCTTGTTATTCTTGTTGTTGTTGTTGTTGTTGCTGCTCTTGTTGTTTCCCCCCCTTTGCACCGCGAAAAGCCATTAAAGTCGTTGCAGTCGGCAGTAAAAGGTTTTACTTTTATTTTCTATAGAAAATTTAACTCTTTTTTGACGGAATTTGAAGGCATTAATGTGATGAGTTGTACGGTGAGATGTACGGTGTTTAAATGAATTAAACGCTTGCAAATTTAATTAAATTTAATTTAATAACATTTCTAAAACTCAAATAAAAGAAAGAGAGAGAAACGCTCGTTGCAATTAGAGTTACCCTGTAAACAGCTTTTAGATTTGATGAAACTAAAATAAAGTGAATAAAATGAAATAAATATAAATAAATAAAAATAAATAAATAAAACTAAATATATAAGTAAATCAGAAATTTAATAAACACTATAAAACAAGCCATTCAATCGAGAGTACGCGACAGTAAAGTACCCTGTGCAGTCTCCTAAATTGAGTATTTTGATTGTAATAGAACTATTTGAATAATAATGCTCATATTGCATATGAATGCTTTGACTGCTCAGCAGCAAGCCTGTGCATATGCAGAGCTACTCTATCAAAAGCTGAGTGCTACGTCACTTCATTTACATATGCTTGTAGCGCAGTCATTCGCTGTCTCCCTCGCACACATGTGTTGGTCGCAAAGATCTCATGATCTTTCTTAAATATAGTGCGATCTTGATGAAACTTTCAGCATTGCTTCTCTATGGTATTCTTCAATTATCTATTAAGTAAGAAGAATCTACGCTGAGAAACGCTGACAGTAGTCAGAAAAGTAAATTATATTATATCTAGATAAAATCAGAATAAGGCTCATTACAAATATGCTAGCCAAGTAGTTAACTTTCAGTTGATTTTCATTAAAAAAAATCATTTCTCTATCTAAAATTAGAAGAAATTCCCTTCGCACTTTGAGTTACTGAACCAAATAAAACTTTTAGCAACAACTTTCAAAGACTCGACTTCAGAGTGCGAGCTAAGAAGAGCAGTGAGGGAACTACACATGTGACTATGGGAACTAAAAAGATATTTACAAAAACAAGTAGATTTGTGCCTGGGAAATTGTGATTCAAGTGCTTGGAAAAAAATAGAAGAAAAACAAATACAATTTTGCGATTCAATGTGCAGTTGATGTTATGGCAAGTTGTCTGCCCTTTTGTTGCCTGTTGAACGTCCGACTGAATGGGACCAATTTATCTATTGTCCTTTTTTTTATTGCTACTCGCCATTAACAAGAGTTTAATTGTCTTTTGGGTGTAGGCGGGTGCCCACAATTTGGAGAGCATACATTTTAGGCGTTGACAGCGCCCAACAAAAGGCAACTGTGTGAGCAACGGGGCGTGTCTTGGCCGCACTTGCCTGATGCTTCTCTTGCCAAAAGGCAAACAAAGCGGCAGACAGCTTTTCAATGCTTTTAATAGCTGGCCCAAAGGACCTGTAGATGAAGACCAGTTTACTCGATTGTTTCCCTTTTTTTTCTCTCGTTATATATATATATATATATATAGATATATGTATACTTCTTCTATGCTGTGAATGCTGCTTTTGGCTGTGGACTGCATTGACACCAAACAAAAGGCTAATTGGAATGTTAGCAGCAGTCGCATTTTTTATAGCATACTTCAAGGCGCCCCTTAAAACAAAAAGGACGTATTTTAAGCAAGAGAAATACTTGCTGCTGCTGTTGCTGCTGCTGCTGTTGTTGGCGATGGCAGCCAAAATGAAAAATTGTTTTTTAAATGAATTCAATAAAGCGTGAGAACCAACAAAGAATCCGAATTCGTGTAGGGACTGCCTGACTTTGTGGTAGGCTTGTGGCTGGCGACAGACAGACAGACAGACAGACAGACAGACAGACAATCGCACGGTCGGTTGCCAGGCTTATTTGCATTTCAATTTGCATAAGTGTTGCCATTCCCCTGCACACACACACACACACACACACACACAGATATATACACATATATATCAAATATATCATATATATTCTCTTGGCGCTGATAGATGTAACGCCCCCGTCGCGACATGTATGTTTCCAACTGTTTAGAGGCGGCAGGGAGTCGGGTAGAGCAGAAGTCAAACGAATCGGAACCAACACGTGTTGCCACACACACACACACACACACACACACACACACACATACTGATCTATGCGCATTTGTGTCTCTTTCTCTCTCTGTCTCTCTCTGTGTGTTGGAACAAGGTAAAGGTTAAATGTTGACCCGCATTCGCATAAAAGAGAGATATCGAAAGTGAGATATGAGCCTTGGGGTTATGCTTTGTAGCATCCTCTCTCCCCCCCCCCTCCATCCCTCCTCAGTCACATTTTTGGGGTGGCCATTGATAACAACCGACTTTTGCATAAATAGCAAAAATTATTGCGCACATCCATCACAAAATGAGAAATGTGTCAGCTTGAACTGGCATCCTTCTACAATAACAAGAAAAAGAAAGAAGAAAACAAGCCTCCTAAACAAGAAATGGCTCCAAATTGAGTTTCGCAAATGCATAACGAACTTTATATGCTCTTCTTTTCATAAGGGACTTCAGCTTCTTTACATAATATGACTACAAACCTAATAGATAGATTCTTTAAATTGAAACTAACAAGTTCGTGTTGCGTTTGCAGGAATTACAATTGATTTATTTCTAAATTCCATAACTTAAGTGTTTTTTATTTGACATCGGAAAGAATTTAATAAATATATATATATACTAAGAGCTTCACAATTTGATTGATTGCTCAATGCTGTTGAGGGCAGATGCGAAAATAAATATGATTTCGTTCTTGAGCAGTTTTCTACTTCATTTAAGTTTCATTGGAAACCATGGCTTTATATTAAATTTCTGTAAGCTGCAAAGTATGCTCGTAATAAATATATAAATTAATTAATTAAATGTGCTTAAAATACAGCTCTTACATAGGTTGTCAGATTGTGTAATATATAAATCTTTACGCTTCATCTGTGGCACGAACTACACCACAAATGCCAAGTAACCCGTTGACCTTTTGAGCATGCAAATAGCTGAGAAAACCCAATGCCCATTGAGCAATTTTTAGACTGATGTGTTGCTATATGGTTTATGCTCTTGTCTGATGTTCCTTTCACACATTCAGTTTTCGTATTATTTCATTTAAATACACAAAAAAAAATGAAGCGAAAATAAGAAAAATGTAAAATTGCACAGCCAACCACAACAAAGACACCAGAAAGCGCCCCCTGGCGGTTGGTTTCTTTACAAATTGAGCGAACCTCAAAACCAAAAAAATTAAAAAAAATCGATATATTCCCGAGCCTTCATATTACATTTTCTTTTTAACGCAATTTGAAAAGGCCAAAAACCTCTTTGTTGTCGCTCTAACAGGCTGGAATTTTCATCTGTGTTCTAAGAAAAGAATAAAAAACAAAACACAAAAAACAGAAAATACAGAAAATACAGAAAAAAAAGTAGAAAAAAATGTGTTCTGATTGTTTCCGAAATGTTAGCGGCACTTGAACACAAAATTCCAATATCATGGCACAGGAACAGAGGCAACACGGTGCAGGCAGAGATAAAAATAGAGAGAAAGCATAGCAAACGCACAGCAGAGTGGCAAGATGTGTGAGAGAGAGAGAGAGAGAGGGGGGAGAAAGAGCAGCTGTAGTATGCTCTTGTGTATGCGAATGCGTTGTTAAAGCAAATTTCATGTCATCTAGATGACAATTTTGAAAAGGACAAAGTGCAAATGGACACACTGAATAGCTTGATTGGGGTGTGTGCGTGTGCCTGTGCGTGTGCCTCTATCTGTGTGTGTGCGTGTGCGTGTATTTGTATTTTTAGGTCAGCTATCAGAGCCACATCTATCAGATCAGACCGAACTCTCACATCCATCATCCAGATTGCGTTGATTGAATGCTGCTCCTTTCGCAGTCATTAAAAAATGCCAGTTGCCCTCAGCTGTCAGGTGATAATGCTCCAATTTAATTAGTTGCTAGCTGCGCAGGGCTAATGAGCAAATGTGTGTAATTAATTTCATATCCTTAAAGCAGCAGGCATTTTGCTGTAGAACTTGTGGTCCTTCAATTTCTGTGTGATCAAATCAATTACATTTTGCTGCCAAACTTTGACCCAAAAATTGCCTTGAAAGCTATAAAAAATGCCATCGAACATCATTGATGTTTAGCCACAAATGTGGGCAGCCATTTGTATACCCTGTTGCGCTTAACAGCAGCGGGTAGTTATGCTAACAATTTGCATATTGAATATGAGAGCGAATGGACATTATTACAGGATATCTTTGTGTGGCGCCTTGGTTGTGCTTTTGGCAGCCTCGGTTGCTGTTTTGTTGTGGCCAGGCCGTTTTAGACCATTCTCTTAGCCCACATAAATCAAGCAAATTGTTTAACGCGCGATTAGCAAAAATTTACAATAATTTTCCTTTGTTTGGCGATCTGTTTGGATGTTTGGATGTTTTTGCATGTTCTGCGGCTGCTATTCTTGGCCATATATTATACATCATCTGGCCTATATATGTGCCGCTCTCTCTCTCTCTCTCTCTCTCTCTGTCTATCTGTCTCTCTGTCTCTTTTGTGCGATTGTCTCATTTTGTTGGGCGCGGAGTGTTGAAAATTTTCCAAGCGATTTGCGGCATACGCCGCATTGAATGTTTTTCACGCTTAAAATGCGCTGCAAAATGATTATTATGATTAATAAATAAATAGGCGGGCGGTAAGCGGGGCAAAGGGGCCAACGCAGCAATGGAGCAATGGGGCCAATGGGGCAATTGGGCCAATGAGAAAATAAAGCAACGGCAAGAATCGCCCACATTTTCCAAAGAGCCATTTAAAGGAGCACAATGCTTGACGAGCTCTCCACGCTTTAATCAAGTTACGTATACGCAATGTGTTGCCATAATTATACACAGTGGAGCAAAGTGGAGTTCTTTTGTGCAGAAATTTAAATGGATTTTTATAAATATTATTATCACAAAATACAAATAATATACAAAATAAATATTTAAACAATTAACTCAAATGTTAAGTTAATATAAATAAATAAAGTATAATATAGAAATAAAAATATACAAATAAATATTTAAACAGATAATTAAAATGTCAATTTAATATTAATAAATTTAGCATAATATAATAAATAAAATGTACAAATATATATTTAAACAATTAATCAAATGTTATTTTAACATTATTAAATATAGCATAAATATAAAAAAATATTAAATACTTATTAAAAAAGTTTGTATTATATATTCTTTGATTATTAATTAATTACATAATTCTCTATAGTTTTCTATAATAAATTGTTATTATTAAAAAAAAAATACAAATGGAATAATAAATTAATTAAAATATATTTAAATATTAAAAAAAAAACAGTATAAAATTAAATCAACCAAAATTCATATTGAATATTTAAGTAAATAAATTTATTTGAATTAAATATAATAATCTTATTAAATTTATTTTTCTCGAAATTGAATTAAAATTAACCGTAGACAAAAGCAATATTTAAATAAATAATTAATATGCTGAATATATTAAACATAAAGTTAGTCTAAAATTGACTTAGTCTGAAAAAATGGATTACTGAAGATTCTTTTGCATTTTACAAGCAAGCTGCCGTAAGTTTCACAATTTGAATGCCTTCACTCAGTCTTTATGCACTTTAAATAGTTTATTATGCCATTTAGTTTTATCTATTCTGCTCAATTTGGGATAAAAGATTTCGTTTTTGGGTTTTGCGTTCGCCCATTGTTTTTAGCGAATGTTATAATAATAATTTGTGCTTTTGCTTTTGCTTTCGAGACAAAGCACAGCTGCGACTGATGGCCACGTTTTGTGTGTTTCAACACTTGCTGTGTCCCCTTTGTGTATAACTCCCTCCTCTCTTCTCCCTCCCGCCATATCCCCTCTGGCACTGGGTGGCTATTTGCAGTGGCCATCGTCTTGTTTGCAGTGCATGAGGGGAGGGGGCGGCTGGATGGCCGACGTGTGTCGAGGCGTGGCTGGTTATGAATTATCGGTTGCCAGATGAACATTTAATGATGTACACAACCCAGCGATGACATCGATGTCCTTATTGTCCTTATTGCTGCCAGCGGCAATTTTAATAAATTTAACAGCTGAACGCATCGCGAAACTTTCGCATCTTTCATCTTTTATCAATAAACATGCGATAGATGGTAGGTGCGGGCGGGTGGCTTGAAGGTAGGGGGGAGAGTAGCGGGTGTCATCTGAGTGTAATGCTCGATCCTTGGGCCACTGAGTGTCGATGTCGCTGGTGCTGTTGTTGTTGCCATTGTCGTTGTCGTTGTCGTTGTCAGGCAGGCAATTAAATAAATGTGCAGTCACCCCCCCCCTCACTCCACCCTCTTCCCCTTCCCCACTCTCTCACAGCCATCATGTTGAAGCTGCCTTTAACTTTTCGCCTGCTTATTGACAGGCCATCAATGTTGAATTTATGAGGCTGCCTGTGATTTATCAGACCATTGCACACAGTACACACAAACACACACACACACATACAAACACAAGCACACACACACGCACACACACAGACAGCTTACCGAACAAAAGGATACGGCACACTCAAACACACTTACCGATAATTCGAGTTGAGCTGCACATCGCCAATGGCCACGTTCTCAAACAATGTGGGGCAGCAGGTCCATCTGGCCCAGTAGAAGGTGAAGTCAGTTGAATCATAATGCTCGGTGAAACGGCACTTGAGCACCAGATCGACGCCTTCGCGTGTGTCCAGCGATTCATCGGCACCGCTTGGCGCCAGCCCAAGCCACAGCCATAGCCAACCTGCAATATGAAGCATATACATATACATATACATAACATATATATATTTATATTTATATATGTAGAATGAAGTAGAAGAAGCATGCAAAGAAAAATGGGTATTACATGGCAATGCAATTTGGCTGTGCAAATTTGCAGCGCACATTTAATTAAGAGTCTACGCCGTGTACGTTTAAACCCAATACAACAGCAAACAAAAACTCAAATAGAAATAACAGAAAAACATACACAGAGAGAGAGGGAGAGAGAGAGAGGGAGAGCGAGAGAGAGAGAGAGGTAGTCGTATAGGTAGAGGAAGCGAGGAGAGCATAGCAACTCGCGGGTTTTTGCTCAACTGATTTGATTTATTTTATTATCAGAAGCAACAGTCGCGGCAATCAATACAAAAAATATTGTAAAATGGTTCGAATTGCAAATCTACGCCACAAAATGAATAATGCACACACACACGCACACACACATACGAAACGCAACGCAATGGAGCACAAGTAACCATGTTAGAGATCTATGGCCAAATTAAAGCTACGAGTTGTTCTAGAAAGTGCGGCAAGTGTGTTCCCCAAATGGATTTCGACTCAATTACATTAAACTTTAACATGACATATTTATGAGGGTTGCAATCAAATCAACTTAGGGCAACTTGCCTGCTTAGATGATATGCATATCCCATCGCTCTATACCCCTTAGCGCATTAAGTGGGTCAGAGGGGTATGAGGTGCTTGAGCAACGCTTTTAATAGTTAAAAAGCGATAGTTTAAATGCATAAAGAGCAATGTGTACTCGTACACAGGGTATCTTAGAGTTGAGCATGCTCTTTACATAAGAGAAACATCTATTTGCTATTTATAACATGACTTGCCCAATGTCCAAGAATTTAGCAAGTTAAATTGTGTGCTAGCTAACTCGCTGTCGAGCACACTCGACAGATGAAACAACATTTGCAATTTAACTAACTGTAACAAATAATTTATTTATTGCAAAGTGTATTTTGCAGGGTCTATCGCTGCCTAGCATTCCCCAACCAAAAAACAGAGTTCATTTGCTGAATTACTCTAAGAAAACTCTTTAACACTTGAGTTATTATATCTCAACAAATAGGGAATACATTTGCCAAAATAATAATTGTGGAAATTGTGGAGAAATCGATTTTGATAACGCAATGAAAATGGATTTGTTTTCTGTTTTTCGTTTTTTTTTTTGTGTTTGGACCAAATGAATTGGTTAAATTTATTGCTGAGCTGCTGGTTGGTTGCCTTACAGTTTGAGCAGCACTGTGCAAATGTGCGTATGTGTGTGTGTGTGTGTGTGTGTGAGTGTCTACAGCTAAATGGAGCAAATGGTCGAGTAGTTGCCATTGGGTCGAGTACATCCCCATGGGAGAGTTGTTTGTACATGCAGCGCTTAGTTTTAATTTGTCTGCCTGCCAGTTTTTTAAGCCACCGCACAACCAGACAACCACCCAACCACCCGCCTGCATTTTGTTTGTGCAAATCTGTTTTTACTATACACATTTATATGTATATATATATATATATATATACATATATATTTTGTTGTTATTTTTGTTGTTTACTTGCTCTTCATTGTTCGAGTCCAGTTTTTTGCAGACATCGGAAAAACAAAACCAAAAAAAAAAAAAGAAAAAAAAGAAAGGAACAAGGCAAAAGGACTAAACGCGCAGTGTGTACACATGCATTTGATATTGTGTTGAGATTTTTCACTCTGCCGCATAAAACAAACAGCTCAATGTGCTGCTCTGCCTCTGTCTCTGCCTCTGCCACCGCCTCTGCCTCTGTCTCTGCCCGGCAACTGTATTTTCAATTGCCGCCCGCAAATGTATGCTATACTTTTTTTCTTTCTTTCATTTTCTTCTTTTTTTTTTTGCAAGCCCTTTATTTCATGGGCATCGGTGAGGGGGAGTTTGGGGATTCGGGACTGCTTTTTTACATGCCAACTTTTTGTTAACTCTTCGCTCTGAGTTATTGTAATTAACATTGCAATTGTTGCTGTTGTGGAACCCAAAAAAAAAAGAAATATATATATATATATATATATATGTATGTATAAAGCTAACAGGAAACAAAACGGCGGACAAAAGCAGAGTACAATTTTTAAAAATGTTAAAAATTGCAGCATTTGTTTGCCTAAATGCTGACAAATGTATTTACAACGTTTTTGTTGTGTTTTTGTCTCTCAATCATATTCCTTCATTCAGTTATTTGGCATTTAGTTATGCTTGTGCTGCTGTTAACTTGGCACAAACTCAAGCAAGCAAACAGCGTACCAAGAATTTAATTTTAATTATAAAATTTACAGAGTTTTCCATTATTTATTAATAATTTCTTCAACTATATAAATTTTACTAAATATTTAAATATAATTATTAAACTTTCCTTAAACCTTAAATAATTATTTACCCCTAGCTATTTTCTCTCCAAGGTTATTAACAAAAGACTTTAAATATTTCTCAAGTGCAATTATTTATTTAAAAAAAATAATACTTTTTATGCATATTTTTTTGGGGTTTTAATTAATGAGTTGGGTTGGACGGGGGGTACTTCAATGGGAGAGGGGAAGGCGCCTCACAGCAAAGCAAATGCGAATTGCGAAACTGTGAATAACACTCAGAGCTTGCTGTTGGCTACCTTGGCAAATGATTTGCATATTTTTATGCAAATAATTATAAACGGTTGCCGGCCACTAGCCACTGCCCCTGTCCCTGCCCCGACCTCCGCTGCTGGCCGTGACACGCCTCTTTGCCTACATATTTGTGCTTATGTAAACTACATATGCATTTAAATATAGTTTGCATTTGCTTTATTTAAGTTGATTTTCACAAAATTAAAATATAAAAGCGTTAAAAACATATGAGAATGCTGCAATTAAGTGTAGTCGACTGCAAGATACTCAGTAGTTTGCCTTGAGCTTTGTGTAATATAGAATTAATTATTTGATAATAGTGTTAAATTAAAATGTCTTAAAATTAATGTAGAATATAAAGATTCAACATTTTGATTGAAAGAATGAAGAGTCTATTTAAACTAGCACATAAATAGTATAGTCCTTCATCTTAGCTTACAGGGTATAGAGACTGCGGAATAGAGAGATAAATATAAGTCTCTGATAAGTAAATATTTTTCTTGCTTTTTTGTAAACAGAAGCTGTTGCTGCTGTTGTTGCTGTTGTTGTTGTATTTATACTCAGACCCCAAAATAGCCGACGGCGAATACATTTAACATACGTGCATACTGTGTTATTATTTAATAACTATTTAAAAATACTTTAAGTTCGATGGATTCTCAAATGTAAACTAACTTTGTTAGCGCATAAAAAAGTTCCTTTCTCTGCTTGCTAAATTGTAATATGTAAAGTTCTCAGCTCTCAGTTTTGTGTGTGCGTATGACCTTAAAATAATTAACCATCATTAGAGTTTCCGTGCATACACACACACACATCCACACACACACACACTTACGCACACAGAAAGAGTATGAGAAACGTAAATTGAGAATAAAGTTTCGTCATTCTCCTTTCTTTTCTTTTCTTTTTCTCCACTCACTCATTTATGTATTTCTCTGGTGGCTTTATGAATTTTTCAATTGTGCTGCTGCTTTGGTGAAACTTACTTCGAGTGCTTAAACATTCATAGATGCAAGTGCACACAGCTCACTGGCACTTCCCTCCACGGGGGGTGTTTGTGCGACGCTCTGAAGGAGGGAATCATTTGACTTTTGAGGTTGTCGTCCTGCTGGTTCATTTGCCTGCGAACACAAGTCAAAAGTCTGCAAACCAAAACAAACACACAAAAAAAAACTCTTTCTCTTTCTCTCTCTTTCTTTCTCTTCCTCTCTCACTCTCTCTCACACACACACACACACACACACTCCCATATACGCACATACATAACAACGGCAATAAGAAAAACTTTTTCATTGCATTTTTTACTCAATTTTTTCAGTTCTGCCCGAGGTTTCTTCGTGACTTGAGGGGCTTGTTGTGTGGGCGGATGGAAGGGGGTGTCTGCACGGTGATGTCTCCATAAACAAAACGAAATCAAAACAGAAATGGAAATAAAATCGTAGCCGAACATGAAATGCACTGAGAGAAATAACAAACGGAGACACACACTGTGTTCTTCTTCGGCAGTTCTCACTGTTCATTCACTTTATAGAATTTAAAGTAATTCACAATATTTATTAAAAAATCACCTAAAAATTGTGCTTAAACGTGTTGTTATCGAAGCTCTTTCGTTGCACATAGAAAATTGTGTAGCAAAATTTGATGCTGCTCTCAGAAATAACTTTGAACGTTCAGTTAAAACTAAAGATTTAAGTTTCCGCACTGTTTCAGAGCAAGTTGAGTGCAAGTTGAAACTGACTTTGGGAGCAAGATTGTACATTTATGTTTTGTCTAAGAGTTAGAAATACATTCAAGAGAAACTTTAGTCATATTTTTGCAAATTAATAAACTGAAATACTATATATTTATAGCACTTATTTGAGGAGCTTTTAATAAACAATTATAATATATTTTTATATTAAATATTAACTCTTAAAAGAGATCTTCAGAACACTAATTTCTTCAAGACTCTTTGAGTTCTAAGTCTCTGCTTCAAAGTAGAATTAAAGAAGATTTCCAATAGGTCGTTGTTTGTTTTAGTTTGTAAATATTTTATCACTTTATTTAAGTGTTATAAAGTTATCTCCTTAATCTAAATAATTTCATAGAATTCTTCACTCAATTGCCAATCTCATTTCGATATTTAATTATGGCTTACAATCAGATCTTGATGTGAGTTGATTCTTGAACACTTCTAAAGCAGTAATTGGCATTTGTAGGTCTTGTCTATTGTATCCTTATCTCTGTTTATTTGGCGCACATATAGGAGCAAAAGGGGGCGGTTCATAATGAACCGCAGAACAAACATAATATAACATCAGCTCGCAAATACTCTTCAAACAGGATACTTGCCGCAGTGTAATGCACTTTTAGCACTGCCGGCGTCGACGTATGTTTCCTGCAACTGAATCAGCACCCAACTGCATTATGGAGAGTGCGTCCCTTTCCCCCGTCTCCCTTTATTTACCACACTTCACTCTCCCTCTCTCTCACTCTCTCTCTCTCTCTCTCTCTCTGTCTCTGCCTCTTTGCTCCTTTCTTTGCGTCATATAACGTTGCGGTTGCTTGCTTGACTTGTTTGTAATTATTTATTTCATACTCGTATAAAGTGTAGCATACTTTTGTGCGTAGACAAGAATTATGGCAATGCTGCCAGTTGTTATTTGTATTACATGTAGGAGTATCTTGTGTCTATGTGTATGCATTTGTGTGTGTGTGTGTGTGCGTATTTTTAAAAGATTTCATGCTACAACGCCGAGGCCAACAAGCGACAGGACAACAACAGGAAGATGTTTGCCAGCCGTCGCCTCCTGCCAAAGCAACGAGTACAACTAATGTAAGTTGCACACACACACATATGTGAGTGTGTGTGTGTGTGTGCGTGTGTGTATAGACTTAAAACAAGCTGCTTGGCTCGTTTACTTGTGGCCTGAACTTGTCTGTCCCCCCATCTTCCGCAATCCACAAGCTTTTGCTTTTCTTTCAGCTTAATGCGAAATTTCTGCTTTTAACAACAGCTATTGCAATTGCTATTGTTGTTGTTGTTGCTGTTGTTGTTGCTGTTGTTGTTGTGTGGCATAACGCCCTTTGCTGCTGTTGTAAAATATATTACTTTTTAGCCCCTGCACTGCCCCCCTCCGCACTCGGCGCGCTGCTTAAACTCTCGTCTCAGTTGTAATTTCAGCTCATAACAATTACAACAACAGCAATTGTTGGGCAAAAATCAACTACTAAGGAGGCCGTGTAATGTGCTGCTGACATGCTTGCCATTGTTTTTGCAGTTGCTGTTGTTGTTGTTGTTGTTAGTTGTTGTTGCTGTTGATGTTATGGCCAAATGTCATAAGTCTTTAGAGCTCAACAAACAGGCACAAAGCAACTCCACAGCGAAGTCGCCTTTCATGTTTTATTTTGGACATCAGAGTGTTGCCTGTGCTTGTGTGTATGTGTATGTGTATGTGTGTGTGTGTTTGTGTAAGTATTTCTGTCTGGATTTGTGGCCAACATATGGCTGCAGCTGAAGCGTTTAACAAAATGCAGCTGCAGTTACAGAATTTGCATTTACTGTGCACCTAATGCAACTGACACTCGATGAGCTTACTGAGAGGAGACCGAGAAAGATCCGATGCCGATGCTGTGACGATATTTGCATAGCATAAACAATAATAAGCAATGCACATTGAGTGATATTTACGATTGTGCTCAGAGCAACAATTGTTGCCGTAATAGCAACAATTGAAACGGCCATCGATAACAAGCAAAGAACTGTGAAACGTTGCCACAACTCAATGCAACCTTTGTAACTGAAACGTTACCATAATGTGGTTATGAGTGGCTAATGGTGGGGCAAGCGGGAAGAGGGGAAGGCGAATGTTAGGCTAGTAGAACAATCTAGACTTTAAAGTGCCGAGACAACTCATTAAAATGCCAGCATGCGAAACATTTTGCAAATTAACTGCAAACGTTGCGTATGCGTAATATGAGAGATAGAACCAAGTATTTGTTTAGGCCCCTCTACCCGCCTGCCGCCCTTCATCTACTTGATGCCTGGCTCCAGCTGACGACAGCAGAGGCGAGAGGCATAAGGCAGTGTGTATAGCGGAAGTGCTATTGCAGAGAGGGAGGAGTGAAGAAGGGGAAGCGGAACTGAAATGGGGTGGCGAAGCGAAGGGCTTATGAGTATGACGACTAAGCTGGCAATTATAGCAATTGAAGAGTGGGATTCGACTTGAACAATAGACGACTAAACAGTGCACTAATTATTTGTTATAAAAACTATAAAATATATAAATGAAATCAATATAAATGAGGTAATTAAGTAAAGTAAATAAATAGTTGAATAATGTTTAATGTTTTCAAATGTTTTGAATAGTTTAAAATGATTTCTTACATATATAAAATATTTACTTAATTTATTTATAACTATAACTATATATATTTATATTTTTAAACTTAAACTTAAATAAATAAATTTAATTTGTTTCAGATTGACTGCTATTTGAATGCGTAAGTGAATTTTTCTTTATATTTTATGCTTCTTTTAAACAATTTCTCAAAATATAATTCTCTACAATTAATGCAACATTTATATAAATTAAACATATTTCTTTTAAATACTTTGGTATACTTTAACTTGAAGACACACTTAAATAGCAATTAAATATATTTATATTTTTATATATTTTATGTTCCATTTTAACAATTGCACAACAAAGTTTTCTTTGTAATTACTTTAGGCTTGCTAAACTCATTTGTATTTCGCCATAAATTGTTGATAATTTTCGAAAAACGAAAAACATTTTCTCATATTTAATTGTTCTTATGTTGATTTGACGCCAGTTTTGGGCATTTGAGTCGCAGCTCTGTGGCGTAATTGCTCACATAGTTGTTGGACCTGGAGTTAAGTTCATGCATCTGGTGTAGATATGTATTCAAGAGGCATGGGCAAAGTTTTACGCTGCGTATGCGTAACATCTGGCTAAGGCTAAAGCCAGTTGGCACAGTTTGCCAGAGAGTTGCCTGTTGGCTGTTGGCTGCTAGCTGTTGGCTGTTAGCTGTTAGCTGTTGACTGTTGACTGTTGGTAGCTGAGATTGTGGATTGGGGATTGCCACTCAGAATACCCAATTTCACTTTAATTAAAACATTCACAGTGCCTTTCCCATTTGCAGCTAGTAATGTTTCAAAGTTGGCGAGCCGAGTTACCCGTTACAACATAAACCCTTTGCAAAGTCCTGCCACCCTATCAACAAATACACACCCACACACACACACACACACACGCATACATATAGAGATCAGAATGAAAGGGAGCACGTATATTACATAATATGCCATTAATAAAAGTGTTTAAAGTTCACTTAAGTGCCGCATGGAGCTTTAGACAAACGGAAACCGTATCAACAACAGTTAGTGCACATTGAGGAAACTTAAGCTTGGCACACAACCGAGAGGCGGTGCACAGAGGCGGTTGATAAAGGGCGGGCTCTGAAATTGGTTTGTGTTTGGCATTGCGTTGGGATTGAATTGGGACGCAGTGCGTTCTGTGCTCACTCGCTTGCTTACCTAGCAAAGATTCCATGACAGACTAACACGCAGTTGGATTTATATGCGGCGAGCATCAGAGCAAACATGAGCAAGACAGAGCGGGTGTGCTCGTATAAATGGATGGATAGATGGCTAAAAACTGCTAGAGCAAGACAAATGAACAAATAGTGAATGACAGAGGTGGAAAACGAGACAGAAGCAGAAGCAGAGGCACACTCCAGCGACAATGCAGGCCAAAATGTAAAAGAAATAGAAAGAGTAAAAGCAAAAGAAAAAGAAAACGAATGAAGTGCAGCAATGTCGCCTCCTCATTGAAATGAAAAATCAACGTCGGATAGTTCACAGTTTATATATGTGACCATCATCTTATGGGAGAGCTGCTCTTGCTGATGGTGTGTGTGTCCACGTGTCCACGTGTCGTTCATTTCCGCTCCCAGAGTCTCTCACAATTGACTTTGCGGCTCTGTTTGTCCAGCTAAAGCCAAGTCAATAAGGCACGCACGCTTAGAAAGAGACAATGGCCTGCACTGTGATAGAGATAGCATGAAAAGCCAAAGCCTAGAAACCGCAGATTACATCATACTCTACCCGAGGCTGTAGTCCTTATATAACAACATAAGCTTGTTGTTCTGCATAGCTACACTGGGCACTGTTTGACTTCACATTTACTTGAGATAATATCAGAGATCATAGAAGTACTTCAAACAGAGAATCTAAGTGAATTGACAATTACTCTGAGTAGAGAAAAATATTAAGGGAAAACTGTGCACCTTATTTAGCATAGATTTTCCTAATTAATATTTGTTTTAAATATTCTAATAAAATGTAAATAATACATACATATTTTATATAAAAGCAGTAAGCTTAAGACAAAGCTTATTAAGTTTTAGTTTAGTTAAAATCAACAAAAAATGTAACAAGTTGCTGACAATATTCGCTTTAAAATTATTTTTAAATTTCAATTGATTTCCTTTTGTGCTTAAAACATATTTAAGCAGTTCATAGCAGTTCAGCATAGATTTTTCTAATTAATATTTGTCTTAAATATTCTAATAAAATATAAATAATACTTAAGTATTTTATATAAAATGAGTGAGCTTAAGACAAAACTTAAGTTTTAGTTCAGTAAAAAAAAAACAATAACAAGTTGCAAATATTTTCTTATAAATAATTTTAAATTTCAATTGATTTTCTTTTGAATTTGAAACATATTTAAGCAGTTCAGTAATATTACAGACTGCTTATATAAATAATTACTAATATATCGCTTAAATAAAGTAAATTTAAGCAATTTATTTTTATATTTAAATGGAGTTTGTTAAAAGAGTTTAAGTCTTAGTTCTATTCTGCTAAAAAATACTTTACTTCAAGAAATCTATATTATTTTAAAATCTATATATTAAATATGATATTTCTATTGATTTTCTATTTCAAAATTTCACTCTATCTACTCAGAAATTAGTTAAAATTCTGCTTAATATCTAGTATTGTAGTGTATCTAAATGATTCGGTTTGCTATCACAACATTTTCAGCTTTAGCTGTTTGCATAATGTGGTTGCCAAGCGTCTGCTGATTTAGCTCTGTGTGTGTGTGTGTGTGTGAATCACGCCTAGCTATTGATGTGCATTTAATTTGTCATAATTTGTGCGACAATTGAAAAGGGGCGTGTCCGTCCGTCCGGTCGCTCGGTCAGTCGGCAGTGCATAAATCATGTGGTTAAACATGAAACGTAATTTGTTGTAAATTAAATAATGCCAACTATTTGTTTGTTTGTTCAGTTTGTTCATTCGGTTGCATACTTTTGTGCGACACTTTGCGAAACATGCAACAACATGCGGCAGCAGCAGCAGCAGCAGCAGACAGCAACAGCAGCTACTACTACTGCAGAAATGACTGCAGCAGCGCTTGCCGCACTTGCCACAAAATTTATGACTGCATTAATACACGTACAACACACACACACACACACACACACACACACGCATGCACTCATGCACTCAGCTTGACCATTTTGCAGTATGTGTTCTTGTTTTGTGGCATATGCCACACAACTTGCCTCTTGCTCTGCTTTGTGATGTCGCTTGTACTTGCTGCTGCTGCTGTTGTTGTTGTTGCTGCTGCTGTTCTTGTCGTACTTGCAGGGCAACAGCTGCCGCCTCTTAATTAAATTATGCTTTTAATTAGGCCTTCGTGTTCGCCTCTTCATTTGTTGCAACAAATTTTTGCCGCTTGTTCTTTGATGGCCCAAATTTAATTAAGTGCTCGCCTTTGTTTAATTACCAAAGTGCAGCAAAAATTGCCTCCAAAAATGTGCAGAATTTCACATATTTATTGTTTATTACGCCATTAAGTGCAATTTTCTAATAAATTCTGCAATATATTTTAATGAAGTCTGAAATTCTAAATAAAACGTAATTCAATTAATTGAAAAAATAAAACGTAAATATATATACTATAATAGTATTAAAAATATTAAAACCAGCAGCAATTGAATATTACTGAAATCTAAATAGTTATATTCATTTAAAGTAAATCAATAATAATTTAAAAATTTCTTTCTAAGGAACAGTTTGCACTGAAATGCAATTTAATCAAATTAAATGTAATAAAATTTAAATAAACTCAAAAATCTTGCATGCAATTGAGCTAGATTTATATTTTGATTTATATTTATATTTATCTTAAATGCAATTCAATTTTATTTATTTTTATATTAAAGAATTGTTGAATTTACTTTGCTTAAGTAAAGTTATTATTAATATTATCATATAACTAACAAATCAATTGCTATATTAAATGATTTCTCTTACTTCTCACTTCTCTCTCTCTTCTACGTTAGAAATATTAAACAACTCACAAAAACTTGCCTAAAAAAATACATCTAATTCATAAGCAAAGTTGCTTAGTGCACAAGTCAAAAAAATGAACACAAAAAGCAGAGAGAGAGGGAGAGAGGGAGAAAGAGAGATGGGGGGGAAGCAGAGCACTACTTACATATGTATATGCCATAGGAATAAACACAAAATGACAAAGAATAAAATGTGTTTTATATATTCAAATATCTCTCTCTCTCCCTCTTCTTCTCTCACTCTCCCTCTTTTTCTCCCTCTCTCTCTCTCCCTTGTATTTTCATATATTTTTTGCTGTAGTTATTTTTGGTTTCAAGTTTATTGTTGTTGTCATCTTTGGTTTGCTGCATAATTTGGCAAGTTGCATGGTCAAAAAGCTCTCAACCATTTGCCAAGCAAAAAGAAGTGGTAAGGGTCTTCCCCCCACCCCCTACATAAAGACGACGCTTATCTCAAATTTTGTGGCTAAACGCATATTCTAACAAATTTTTGTCATGTTTTCTTTTTTGTTTTGCTGTTGTTGTGCGAATAATTTAAAGACAGGCACCTTTGACACTTGCAACTGACACTTGTGCTTGTATGGGCGGGAGGGGCCGAGCATGAGGTGATACCCTGAACACTTTAATTTAATATGCCGTTGAGCAGACGATAGAAGAAGCAGACGCAGCAGCTGGAGCAGCAGCAGGAGATGGAGCAGGCAAAACCAAATCCCAAAAGTGTACCCAAATCACTTTTGAAACTATCTGGCGCCTTGACGCAGTCCGAGTGCCCAGCGCAGACAGACAAAGAGACACAGAGAGCGAGAGAGAGAGAGAGAGAGAGAGAGCTTGTGTGTGTGTGTGTGTGTGCGAGTGAGCTAGTGACAGAGTTAGCTAGGCATGCTGTTTTGGAGCCGGGCTAAATATTTGTGACCACAGCAAAAGGTTTTTGCGAAACATCGACCCAAAACATACATACATATTTATGAGGTCCTTGTGGATTTTCATTGAGATAAGCGCTGGCATTTAGGCAACAAGCGATTGCCCAACGGCCACAGAATATCCCACACCCTCTCCCCTGCCCCTCACACACACACACACCCACGCATTGAGCGTGGGGAAACCCTTTTGGTATTTTTTACACATTTAGTTGAAAAATTCTTTTGTTGTTGTTTGTTTTGAAATTTAATTTGAAAGTAAACGCCCTCTGCTTACAGTTTGACAGTTTCGTTTTTGCCGTGGCAACAAATCAATTGCCACTGGCTCAGTGAAGCATTAACTACATGCACCACGCTGCGTATACGTAATGAGCTTTTGCTTTAAGACGCGCATACGTCTAACTCACGACGTCTGTCGACTAACTACCACCCCAATCTACCAAAAAAAAAAAACCCCGAAGAAGGGCAACAAAATTAAAGCCAACAGCGAAAAAAACAATAGCAAAAAAGAGCCAAACAGGCTGACAAAACTAACGAGCTGACGGGCAAGAGGACGACCAAGTCGAGCGACGAACGGCAAAAACTGACAACAGCATGAAAAATTGTCACTGGCTGAGAGTTAAGAGCACAAGAAAGCGAGCGAGCGAATGAGCGAGTCAGAAAGGGCTAAATGGAGAGAGAGACAGAGAGAGAGCGAGTAAGAGTGAGCCATGGAGGGAGCTAAAGAAATTGGCAGCGCTTTGCCATGGGGCATCTTTGGCCAACACTCGAGAGTAGCCGGAAATGTAGCTTAATAAAAACGGATATACCAATTTAGTTTTGTTCAAATACAACGCAGCAACAACAACAACAGCAACAACAACAACACAGCAACAACAACAGCAATATAAACAACTACAACAATGGCTAAGAAGCAATGAGTGCCGGAATAAAGCAGCAACAGACGACAACAACGATAAGTTTGAAAATAGCAAGGTTTTTGGCACACAGCGCCAATGCGGGGGGATGGGAGAGAGTGAGGGGGAAAAGAAGCAACGACTGCAAAGCTCAAATAAACACAAAAATAATAGAAATTCATTTAAAGTTAAAGCGCAAGTAAAACAAAGCGCACAACAAAACAAAAGCAAACGAAAATCACAAAAACAAAATAAAATAAAATAAAAACACTAGCGAAAAATGCAACTGCAGGAGGCTATGAACGCAGCGAAGAATACCCTATAAAAGCTATAATAAATGTAAAATAATTGTTTAAACTATTTAAAAAGCTGTGATAAATATGCCAAAGTAAATATTTTAATTTACAACAATTTATAGCAAATTTTTCCTTAATAATTTAAATAGAATTTCATAATTTGTAAAATGTCATAAAAACTTCGTTGACGCCTTGGCATATGTGTCACAAATTACAGGGTATGCAACGAAACCAAAATCAAATAAACGAGCGAGACAGACTGAGACTGAGAGAGAGAGAGAGAGAGAGAGGGAGAGAGAGAGAGAGGGAGAAATGCACAAATACTGTGAAAAACAACTCAGCGTTAAAATGCACAGCGCAGTGATCAGGATCAGCAGGACAATAGAACAGGACCAAGCTGCGGCCATGTTCAACATATTTGCAGAGCGCACAACGGACTCTTTCGCAAGCAGAGGCTTAGTCGCAAGTGTGCCAAAGGATGGGAGGGATGCTGGGGAAGGGAGAGTGTGTGTGTGTGTGTGTGTGTGTGTGTGAGCAGGAAGGGGTAGTTGGGGTAGTTGGCTGGTACTTGTAGAGTTTACTGTCGCTGAAGTTTAGCACAGAGCGCACAGCTCAAATGGAGCTATTGCGTTGTTGTTGTTGTTCAAGTTGTTGTTCTTGTTGTAGTTCTTCTTGTTGTTGTTTTTCTTGTTGTTCTTCTTCTTGTTGTTGTTTGTTGTTTGCAGTTGTTGCTGCTGATGGCGGCCAGGCCGCAATTTTTGTGTTTTAGGTTTTTAAGCTTTTCAGTTCTCTTTTTTTGCAGTTGCTATTCAACATTTTGTTGCTCTTGTTGCTGTTGCTGCTGATGTTGTTGTTGCTGTTATTTTTGTTGTTGCTGTTGTTTTGCGGGCAATGCAGCTCGTTTACGATTGAATGCATTTGCTAGGCGACAACGGCGAAAGCGGCCAGAGCGTAGGGGTCAAGAGTCCATTGGGAGTTTGTCCAAAACAAATGACCAAAATGACACATGGCCCAGCCAGAGGCGGCCCAAATATGTTGTGTTCGTTTTATTTTTCTGGGCCACAAAACCAGCCATATACCAATGCAAACAACAACAACAACAACAAGAAACGAAAATTGCAAATTCAACAAACGAAGCGAAACAAAATCAATCGCAGCTCGTGGCTATATATAACTCAGGAGTCTCATAATTAGACTAGTGCTATTACCAAAAACCCCCCAAAATCCGTCATACAGAACCAGGCCAAAAGTGTGCCGCCCCTCCCTTGCCCAACACTGAATAGATTTGTCAATTTTTGAAAAGGGTTTAACGCGGAAAATCGTGCGGAAAATGCCTCACAAATGCTATTTTCCCCCACATGCCCAAAAAATAGGTTCAGCTGTAACTTGAAAGGTGTGTGTGTGTGTGCGAGAGAGAGAGAGATAGAGAGAGAGGGAACTACGCACAGCAGGAAACTGAAATGAAACTGAACCAAGTTGAACTGAACTGAACTGAACTGAGTTGAGTTGAGAGCGGAGCTAAACTAATGGCGAGGAACAAAATGTTGTTTCAAGCTGTGTGCACGAGCGAGCTCAATGATATTTTTCTTATTTTGCTGCTGTTTTTTTTTTTTAGTTTATGTTGTTGTTGTTGCTGATGTTGCTGTTGTTGTTGTTGTTGCGGGTCGCGCGCGTGTTTTTGCTGGCAGAAGAGCAAGCGAAAATGTCGGGGCAAAAATTCCGGCAAGCTGTCATAAAAATTCGCCATAGGAAACAGCCGCCAAAAACCTACGCAATGTTTTTTCTCTATTTTTTTGTTGTTTTCAAAATGAGCAGAAGAAGAAGCAGAAGCAGCGCCACAGCAATAACAATAAGAACAACAAACGTACGAGGGAAGCAGCTGGCTGGAACCTGTGTTAGAATTGCTAACTGCTTGTTGTTGGTTGTTGGCTTGCCTTCAAAGGAGTAAAAGATAAATAATGGCCCACACTGATGAGAAGTGCCAGCGCCATTCTGAGGCAACTCGGCGAATTACTTGGCTTCTTCTTCTTCTGTGTGTGCGTGTGTGTGTGTGTGTGTTTGCTTTCGCTTGGGGCACAAAGCCGATGCGATTGAAGAAGCTCACATGATTGAGAGCCATAGCATTGCCTGAGGTTATACTGTAGATATTACTCAACGGTTTTAGCCAAGGCGAATGATAGATGTGACTAGATGTGACTCAATTAGATAAGCATAAGCCCCGCACTGTTGAAGCGGCCAAAACAAGATGTTTCAATTTAAATTGTTGCCAACAAATTTTGATGGCACAACTTGTGGAGCAGTCAATGAATGAATGAATAATGCAAAAGTTTGAATCGCTTAATGAATCAAGTGAAACATAAAATTCAATAACAATTTAAGCTCGGATTATAAATGAATTCATCAGTTTTCAATGCCTAATTAGCTGACCCATGAAAGGGTGAGAAATAATGTTTCAAAATAATATAAATTTGTGATGAAGGAGATGAGGAGAAGTTGGAGAATTGGTAGCATGAAGAAGACTAGCAAAATAAAATATATAAAAATAATAAATATATATAATAATATTATAATATTATAATTAATTAGCTGACCCATGAAAGGGTGAGAAATAATGCTTAAAATTATATAAATTATGAATGAATAATATTGATGAAGTAAGCAATAACTTCAGCAGGCATAGAATGGAGTTATGGGCTGCTGGTAGAAGAAATTTGAGAATTGGTAGCAAAATAAAATATATAAAAATAATATATATATATAATAATATTATAATATTATTAGCTGACCCATGAAAGGGTGAGAAATAATGCTTAAAATAATTTAATGAGATGAAGTAAGCAATAAATTCAGCAGGCATTGAATGGAGTTAAGCGCTTCTAGCAGGAGAAATGAGAGATTTGGTAAGAATACTAGCAAAATAAAATATATAAAAATAATAAAAATACAATAATATTAATAATTATTTAACATAAATATTTATGCATTAAAAGAAATGAATATTGATTTCAATTCTCAATTTGCCAAGCAGCCAATCTCAGTTCTCTCCAGCCGCTATAAACGCTGATTAGACAAATTATCAGAGTCCTTGGGTTATGCATTGGAGCGTAAGTGGTTGTTTAGTGGCCTAAATATTTATGCGCCTTAAAAGGCACCAGCACAATCCGCTCAATCAGCCAAAGACAAACAATCAGAAAGCGCAGAGCCCGCAGCAACAACTGAACGGGGCACGGGGCACGGGGCAGTGTAAAGTGCTTAGGAGTTGAGTTGCAGCTGAGTTGCTTGAAGCCTGATTTAGTCTATGCTTTCATAACGTTACAACTGCCATCATCATCATCATCCCTGAACCACATTCCTCTCTCTCTCTCTCCCCTCCCCCTCTCTCTCTCCTCTGCCTGCTGAACGCTTTGGCTCTGTCCACCTATAGCTGATTAGGGTGCGGCTGGCGGACGTTCGCAGTGGCTTACAGGGCGTATGAGCGACGGCAACATTGTTAACGGCGTTCAACTGTGACAAATGCGTTTGTCGGTTTATACACACACACACACACACGCACACACACAGATCACGCACACACACACACACACACACACACACACGCACATGCAATCTACTAACATATGTTACTGTGCATGTTGGCGGCTTAGAATTATTATTTATGAACAAAGCAACGCACACAGACAATGAAACACCCCGTACCTCCCCGCTCTCTCTTCTTCGTCCTCTTCTCATCAGTGCTGTGCACCTCTTCCCCCCTTGCGCGCACCCCAAAACACTTGTAATTTTTGCTGAGGTTTTTGCACGTTTAGTAAATAAATCACGCGTTTGTTCCGTACCCAATGTTCTCCATTTCACACACACACACACACACCTTCTTTTCTGCGCCCCCTTCTCCCCTCTCCGGCCAGCTGCTACTCCTCCCTTGCCTGCTCAGCTATGGGCTATGCCACAAAATGCTTTGTGCCATTTTTTATATATAAATAATTTGCTTTTTGGGCAGCCGCTGCCCAGCTAGGTCATTGTTGTTGTTCTTGTGGTTGTTGGTTCCACTGTGCATACACTGAGCGAAATAGCTCTTACACTCTGATTGCAGTCTTCTTTGATATTTGCAGAAGTAATTGATATTTCTATAGCTATTTATCGCTTTATTTTGACGAAGTTTTAGGAATGAAGCTCAACCGCAAACTAAGCTAATAATTGCAATAAAATAAACACGTTGTTGCCTAGATTCGGATAACAAAAGTCTCTTAATGAGTTCATAATTTACTCAAGATAAGAAAGACAATTTCTAGTGCATTCAAATATTGTTAAAACAGATATTTTTAACTAAGCTAATCAGAAAGTCTATAAACACTCTTAAAATATAGAGATTTTTTAATGAAATCAATTTTTGTAATTAATTTTCGTGTATAGTAATTAATTGTTATAAAATATGCAACAAATTGCAAATCAATATATTATTATAAATTTACCAGAAATTAACTAACCATCTATGAATATATTTTACATTTTTTAACTTATTTAAAAAAATATTCAGAAACTTTTACAAAGATCACAGCAAAAGACTTTAATTCATTAGCTAAACGTATAAAATAAATGTTATATTTAAAACATTAAATTAACAATTAATAAATAAATTGTTTAATAGCACAAAAAAATAGGAAATAATAAATAAAAATACAAATTTTTTTATATATAGATTTGATTAATTGGTAATGGTTATTTTTGTGCTGTGTTGGCCATAAAAATACATATGAGTCCATGCACAAGCACACACAGAACACACACACACACACACACACACACACACACACACGTACACTGAGTGACCTGAGCGAGTGACCAACGTGTGGCGTCTGTGATGATTTATGATGTGTTGCCTATTAACGTCTGCCTTATTATGTGTGTATAAGCTTGCGTGTGGCTGAGTGAGAGAGTAAAGGGAAGAGAGAGGGAGATAGGAGAGAGAGAGAGAGAGAGAGAGAGGGCGACAGAGTGGGAGGCAGAGAATAGAAAGGTCTACGCTTAGGGAGTATTTGATAACATAAATAAACGCAAATCTATAAACTAAACAAAACTAAACACATGTGTTATTTATACACACACACACACACACACACACGCACAACAAGCTAAAAGCGACATATAACTCGCACGAGCAAACACATGACTTTGACCATGTTGCAGCTACCGATGTTGCTGTTGTTGCTGTTGCTGTTGCTGCTGTTGTTGCTGCTGTTGTTGTTGCTGCTGTTGCTGTTGTTGTTGCCAGAGCTAATGAGCACGAAGTTGTCAATGTGTCAATTTAATTAGACAAGTAACCCAGCCCAGCAATGACACCAAATTGAATTATTACGACGACATTTGCAGTTCTCGCAACTCTGGCAACTCTCGAGCTTTCGTGTTTATGTTTCAGCTGTTGGATATTAGGCGTTTACATGTACACTTGTTGTTGTTGTGGTTGTTGTTGTCGTTGTTAACATTGCAACATTTGCGCCACATGATTTGTTGACTTCTGGGTGGGCAACTTGCCCGATTTCCAGGCCAAAAATCAAATTCAAGTAACCTTTGCCAACGCATTGCGTATACGCCGCAAGTGCCCAACGGCTGTCAGGGGAATGGTCCAAAGCAAGTCTTAGCCCAGCACAGCACAGCAACAGCAACAGCAAAGCAAAGCTGAGCGAAGCAAATCAAATCATTTATGCTGCTGCCAGCGGCCCATCAATAAAGCCCATTTGACAGCCAAGGCTAAGAAGCATTGGCCAAACAATTAACGCTGCTTTAATGATTTATGTGTATGCTCCTGTGGGTGTAGTGTACGTGTGTGTGTGTGTGTGTGTGTGTGTGTGTGTGTGCGGTGCGCCTACTGTGGGCGAGTTAATTATGCTCAGCGGAACTGAATGATGAGCTGCCTGAGAGGTTTATGCTCTTGTCCGCTGGTCATGGAGCTTTCCG
The DNA here is from genome assembly GCA_035042075.1 of Drosophila macrospina. Lineage (NCBI taxonomy): Eukaryota > Metazoa > Arthropoda > Insecta > Diptera > Drosophilidae > Drosophila > Drosophila macrospina. The sequence continues at coordinate 4,064,174 of JAWNLW010000301.1, forward strand.
AGCTTCGAATCTGAATTAGTTGCAGTTGTAGCTCCAGTTAGATCTGTAATTGTGCCATAACAATTGATTACACTGCTAGGCCTACATATTTGAAGCGATTTACCAGAATATTGCAACATAATACAACAATTGATTCAGTATTTGAATTCTCCAATATTAAATTACCTATTCAACCTGCTCCACAGCTTTCTTAGCTCTTGTGTCTGGGAATATGGTTTCTAATTGTATGAGAATTGCAACAACAAACAATTTTAAATGTGTTGTGAATTTCTGGGAATTTTCATTGATCTTATTTCAAAGTGATTTGCTTTGTTAGTGCAAAACAATTAGCTTAGCTTAAGGCTTATTCTAAATTAATGAAAATAAATGAACAATTTCTCTGTTTGCCATGCTTAAGCTCAACCCAAAACTAATGACAAGAAATTGAGAATTTAATAGAGAATATCAAAAACTCTTTCCCAACTTTTTAACTCCATTTTAACAGATCAGTTTCAGGACTTTCCTTTGGCAATTCAACAATTAACCCATCCTCTGATCCTTAAGTGTGTGTTCTCTCCTGTAGAGCGACAATAGCTCTAAATCTGTTTTCTTTCTTATTTAAAACAGAAGTGACTCTCTCTCTCTCTCTCTCTCTCTCTCTCTCTCTTGTTCTCCCCCTGTCTCTCTCTCTCTCTTCCTTTGTGTTTCCTCTACTTAACGCTTTTTTGAAGCACACTTTGCTGTTGCTTTCTCTCACTATGTACACATTTCTCGGCGTATTCTCTAGAGTTCTCTGGCTGCAGAGTTGCCAGCCTCTGCATCTCTCTCTCTCTCTCTAGATGCCCATTCAGTGCGCTTGCTTAACATGCAAATTTGATGGCATTTCAGCTATGAAAATGCGAGCCGGCAACATTTTCATTTTCAAATTTCACTTGGTAAATTTTAACTACTTTTTTGGGGGGCCAAGTCAACTTTTTCGCATGGCACTTGAAGCAGTCACTGCCCTCGCTCTTAGCCTCCCTCCGCTCCCCTCCCCTCCACTCTCTCACTTGCTCGCTTTCTATCGCTGCTTGGCTGAGTTCTTGTCGCTTTTGGCCCGAAGCATTTGATACTCCTTACAGCCAAACCCAGTTTTGTTGGCCATTGTTTGTCTATTTACACGAGCTCATTAACATTTGAAATGACTTTTTGCTTCGGTTTGCCAGCTACATTTTTCTTGCGTTGAGTTATTTTAATGTTTTGCCTCGGCAAATATATACCAGCAGCTCCCCGCTCCCCCCTCCATTTGTATCCATCGCCATGTCGGCCTAAACCCCTTCAGTGCCACTTCTCTCCATCGCTTGTTTTAATTTCTTTGCGTTTGGCATTAAATAAAATTTGCAAAAATAATTTATACAAACCAAAAGAATAAAAAATAAAATAAAAATAAAAATATATAAAAATACAAAAAAAAAAAGGGAAAGAAGCTTTTTAAACATTTACACAACATCTTTCCATTTTATTCCTTCATTTTTTTTTAATCAGCAAAATGAGAGAGTGAGACAGAGAGAGATGGAGAGAGGGGGCCTTATAGGCGTTTTATGAGGCGTGAGTGCGATGGACTGATAGCCCGGCACTCATTTATGCTAATTTGCGTAATTATGCGCTTCATAAAATTACTCGGCAAATGCAGTGTAGCTCCAAAGTTGAAGTTGCCACTTTGCCGACATTTGTTGTTGTTGTTGTTCGCGTTGTTCGCCATGTTGTTGTTCTTGTGTTTGTTGTTGTTGTAACAATTAACAACAGCAGGTTGAGTGGAGAAACAGTAGGCAAAAACGCAATACAAATAGCACATAAAATATTGAAAAAGTTTCAGCACAAGTCAGACAGAGAGAGAGAGAGAGAGAGAGAGAGAGAGAGAGAGAGCGAGATGGAACGAGAGAAAGCATGAGTATGAAAATATGAAATGAAAATAATGATGAAAATGTTGAAATGAGTCGAGTTTGAAGTCTGTTAACTTCCCCAACCCCCCCAACCCCCAACCCTCAACAACTGCCACTCAGTTGACTGTTTGCCTGCTTTTTTTCGTTTGTATAGGGTATGCTAAAGTTGGCAACTGAAAAGTGCTGAATAGCTTAACTTGCATGCTATCTATAGATAGAAGATACAATTATAGCTCTAGGTATAGGTCACAAATACACATATACCCTGTACTAATCAAAGAGTGTATACACACAACAAGACAATAAAATAAAATTGCACAAGTTTAACTAGAAGCTAGCTGAGATTTTAACTAGAAATAAGTACATTTCCTATATAACTTAGATAAGCTATACTGCTCAATTACAGGGTAACTGCAAGTTTGTCTCATTTGTATTTTTCGAAATTTTTTTTGCTTGCTGAAAGTTTTTATGTTTGGTTTGTACGCTTTCAAGTAAAGTTTTGCGAATGAGGTTTACAGCTTCACGCCTGCTCAGAGCACAGATTCATGTATGCTTCATTTGCTCGTTGAATAATTGAACATGGCCACACACACACACAGAGATACACACACACACACACACACACACACACTCACACAGAGAGAGACACTGTGCACATATACTCGTACACTCGGTGTGTGCGCAGAGTGAGAAACTGAATAAGTGCTGGGAATTAGCTGCCTTGTTTAGCTTAATTATTTACGACATTTGCCGACCAGTTGCTGTAAAACTGTAAAACAGCAAAACTGTGCGCATTACATAAATTATGCCTAAAATTTTCAATTGTTGTTACAATGTTTTGTGTAATTTTCAATGCGACTAATGAGCTGCCAGCCAGCGACAGCAAGAGATGTAGAGGTAAAGCAGAGAAGAGCGAGAGAGAGAGAGGGAGAGAGACTGAGAGAGAGAGAGAGAGAGTGCGGTCCTAACAGCTTTTACCATAAACACCTGGCAATTGTCCATTTTGGGTGCATATCAAATGCAATGTTCAACGCTTCGATTATTGTATAACTACAACTACATCGATATTCCATCGAAATATCCATCTATTAATAAACGAATTTCGTGTGCATTTCATATGCATATTTCATTTGTGTGTGCGATACGATTTTCGGTTGAATTTTAAAGTAAATGTTATTGTTGTTGTTGCTTTGTTAAATTTTGATCAAATGCGTATATTTGCAAATTTAAGATTCTTCTATATTTATAGGAGAAAAATTTAAAATTTAGATGAAATAAAATGTAGATAATATATTTAATATGCATAAATAGAACATTAATTGTAATTAAATGCTTTAATTAATATGCTAAATTGCTTTAATGTGGCGAATTATTGTCATTTACATTTTTTAAAGAAAAATAGAAAAAAAGAAAAAACAATAATTAGAAAATTATCTGTTTAAGTGTTTTCTAATATGCATAAAATAATTGGCTAATTCCAATGATATAATTCATTTTACAGTAACGAAGTAACTTGGTAACTAAATTTTAAATAATATTAAATTATAATTACAATACAATACAATATATAAATTAATAACTAAATTTTAAATAATATTAAATTATAATTACAATATAAAATGAAGTTACTGACAAAGTAAGTTAAGTTTCTTAGTCAAAGTTTAACAAGCTATTTAATTGCCTTTATTTCACATTTGTCACACGCTCTGCGTGATTTGGCTGAACTAACTCAAATATAACTTAACATTTGACATAATTTTGACTTGTGTCGTTAAAGAAATACCAAACGACAACAACATGAAGTCGTGAATAGTTAGAACTTGCTCGCTTACAGCTTGCAGATCGCACAGAGAACTGAAGTAGATGCTAAATAAGTTGCTGACATCAAAAGGAAAATTCAATTTCACTAGCCAACAATATGGAATGGGTCTGTGCACTCGTCAAATGAGAGAGAGAGAGAGTGAGAGAGAGACAGCAAAAGAGAGCGAGAGAGCGAGAGAGCGAGAGCGAGAGTGAGAGTGAGAGAGGCCGACTAAGTTGCACTCTGTAACCGAACTTGTCGGGCCTGGCACATTTTACCATTGAAATGCAAATGAAATTGAATTGTTAATTTCAAATAGAAAATCCTTGTGGGCCATTCATTCAATATTGAATGTGCTCGCAATAAATGTAATGACTGGCACAGTTTTTCCACCAATTTCCCCACTCACTCGCACACTCTAACACACCATCTATCCGTTTCATTCAGAGCAACCAACTGGCGGGCCAAAAATTGGCACGCAAACAAATTTTCGTAGGAAACGTGGCCCGTTATTTTTGGCAACACACAGTCTGTGTGAGAGTGCAAAGAAAATGTTATTTTACATGCCACCTCTATATATATATATATACATATTTATATATATATATTTATATATAGAAGTTTCCGTTTCCGTTACATCCATTGAAAACCCCAACAGCAACAACTTCTGTGCGTAAACATTACCAGAAAAAAAAAATAAAAAACAAGTTGAGAATTTTAAGAAAAATCTGAAATTCGAGTATTTTTAAATACAAAAAATATATATAATGTTTTTGTATAACATTGAACAAATGGAAAAATATTTATAATAATATTTTCAGCCAATTTTTGTTATTTTGTTGTATGAATTTCATATTTTTTTGGCCCGCTTAAACAAATACCGCTCGCAATAGTTGAAAACTATTCGACTATTAGTTAAAGCTCTCACAGCTCTGCTTCATAACTGATATTGTTCAACTCTCGCACACAGTAATCTATAGATAACCCGAAACTAAACGCTTTATGTTCGCCAAATACGTTGACAAAGGTCGAGACCTCGTTTACCTGCCAAAGGTTGGCAGTCCGTGCAAAAGGGTGTGATTATGCCGCTGACACATGACACCTTCAACTCAAGTGTGTGTGTGGCCCATTCATTGTGCTACCCAAACCCCTCGCACACTTGCCCCCCTCTCCACTCTTTCACTTGTGCCCTACTCGCTTGTGCTTCTGGTCAAAATGTTACCCCAAAAAAATGTTACAAAAATATTGTAGCATATTTCGGGCATTCAATGTTTTTATACCCTGGCAAAGTGTAGATTAGTTCTCTAAATACTTGTAATGCCAGCGGGTGTTTGCCGGCATTGCCCGTGCAGCAGTGTATAAATTATTTACTTATTAGTTATTTTAGTGTTTTCTTTTTTACAACATTTTTATAATATGTCAACTAATTTAACTTTTATTATAAGAATTAATATTACATTTTATAATTAATTCAAAATACAATTATTGTTTTTATTATAATTATTTTTATTTATATATATAAAAATATAAAAATATATTAATCAAATTAAATAAATAATATGTCATTATAATTTATTTATTTTATTTGTTTTATTTATTTAATTTTATTTATTTATTAAATTTATTTAATTTATTTAATTTATTTAATTTATTTAATTTATTTATTTTATTTATTTTATTTAATTTATTTATTTTATTTATTTTATTTATTTTATTTATTTTATTTATTTTATTTATTTTATTTATTTTATTTATTTTATTTATTTTATTTATTTTATTTATTTTATTTATTTTATTTGTTTTATTTATTTTATTTATTTCATTTATTTAATTTAATTTATTTATTTAATTTATTGATTTTATTTTATTTATTTAATTTATTTATTTATTTTTGTATTTATTTATTTATTTATATTTATATAATTATAATTAAATATTATTTTAATTTTTATGATTAAATATTATTCTATATTATTATTATTATTTCAAATTGGCAGAGTATTTGAAGTTCTTTAAACAATTGCTGGCTATTTTTATTTCTGTATTTTATTTTGTTTGCCGCTATTGCTGTTTGTACCCTTTTAGCACATGTCAAAGCATTTTGAACTCGTTGGCATTTCGTAACACCTCTTTCACCTTTCAATGGGAACTCTTAGAAGCTTCTCTCGTGATGTTGCTGTTGTTGTTGTTGCTTGTGTTGTTGTGTGTTCTGTTTGTGTTTTGTTGGCGGCTGCCGCTTTCAAAATGCCATTTAGAAAATTCAATAGCGCTTTGATTCTGTTACGTTTATTTTCACAAAGTGTTTTTCACAGGCACTAACTCTATGAACTCCCCCTCTTCGGGAACTGCCCAACCACCCTTCTGGTATAACCATTACTGGCTCTTCCTCTTGCTTTTGGTCAACATCGAATAGAAACTCGGCTCAAATCGATTTCGCGTCGTTTGTTGATTTTTCGTTGCGTTTTGTTTAGCGTGAAAATCAAACTGTTAATTTGCGCTTTTGTCTGCATCGATTTAGTTCGGTTCAATTCGCTTAGGTTGCCTTAACAGGGTATGCAAAAGGGGGTCCAGCACGGGGTCTAGCAGCGGTTCTAGGAGAGCAAGGGGAGGAGGGGTCTAGCATAGAAGAGGATTCTCTAAAAAGCATTCAGTGACACGCAACACGCGGTCAACAGATTCAGTTCCGAGAACGCTCACAAAAAGCACTTTGCTTAGTTTATTTATTGTTTTTCTTGTTGTTGTTGTTGTTGTTGTTGTTTGGTTGTTTATTTGTTTGCTTGTTGTTGGCTTGTTCCTCGGTTAGCCGAGCGCCTTTGTTTTTGTGGCTCCAAATTAATGTTTGTTTAAAGGATTTAATAAGTAAATGATTTTCATTTTCCAACTTGCGCCTACCACCACCCACAGGATCTACCTTCCAGAATTCTGTCTTAAAAAATGTATGCTCAAATGCAAATATATCGTTCTTCCATTGTAAATATCACTGTTCTGCTAATCATGTCACCTATTATTCTTTTTTGTTAATGATAGAAAATATTTCACTTTGTTAGTCAATTGTATTATCTATTTGATTTAAAATTAGTTTAAGCTGCCTTGTGGTAGCAGTACGCTAATTAATCTAAATAAACAGAAAGAAAAAACTTTCAAAATAAAAAAAAAAAAAAAAAAAACTTGCGCCTAAAGGCTAGGCAACACTTTTTTTTTAACAGTTCACAACACTGCATGTTAAAGTGACTGAGACATGAGCATCATCAATCAACATCAATTCAAATCCAAGTCAAAAGATGAACAGCTGATGGACAATTGAGAAGAGAAATTGAAAGAGATATGCATATGTGTGTGTGTGTGTGTGTGTGTGTGTGTGGGAGTAAGAAATTGTACACAATTAATCAACATCGAATGAAATGCTGTGCAAAATATGAATAGACCATGTCGACCTGGAAAATCATAACATGCAACAGTTTGTGGACATATAGGAAGCATTTGAGAGACAGCAGGAAAGTGAAGTTAACGGGAAAAAAGAGACAGGAAAAGTCTAAAAATAAGTGAAATATAGTAAAGGAAAGTTAGAAGAAGCGACAAAGAGAACGAAGAACTGGCTGAGAGTTGGAAATGAGAATTCAAATTCAATTTAAATAAAACTGAAATTGTTTTTGATGCTGCTCAATACAAATGCGCGTTACATAGATGAAGAGAAGCAGAAAGAAGTAAAAGAAGTAAAAGAGAAAGCAAAAAGGAAGCAACTTTCTTAACGACTTGTCGAAAATCAAGAAAACACTTTGAAAAGAAAGCAAGAGTCGACAGATATTCGGCGTTTAATATCAATTGTCATATTTCAAGTCGAGTATATAGAATTGCCGGCATATGCATTCCACGAAGAACTGATTAAGCTGCGCAGATTTTTCTCTATAGATTTCAGTACAACAAAAGAAATATCAGACAAATTAGCGCGTTGTATATAAGCCAACTAACGAGCCAAAAAGAATAAGTAAATAAGCGAAATAGAAATAGAAAGAGAGAGATTGAGATTGGGAGGAAGTTGAGGAAGAGAGAGTGGTAGCAAAGGGGGGAATAACTGTTTTGCCATCAATTTTGAGCCATTTGTTTTGGTTTTTGTCTGCGCTGCCTAACTAAAAATTAACTTCACGCCAACTATTAAAAAGTCTTATTAGATTTCTTTTATGCCAAAGTTTTGGCTGCTGTTGCCGTTGGCAATGCGCTCCCACTCTCCCCCTCTCTCTCTCTCACTCTCACTCACTCTTCCCGCTCTTCTATCTACCACAGACATCACACGACGCTAGTTACTTTACTTTTAATTACTTTTGTGAAAATTCATTTATCACTTTTATCCCAGCTCAAACTCAAGCTCAAGCCATGGCGACCAACCAGCACTGGCCCCTCCCTAAGATCTATGCGAAGGGCCATTTTTCACTGAAAAACTTTTTGCCAAACACACACACACACACACACATACACTCGCACTCGCACTCGACTACTGTGGCAGGGGGGCGGGGGGTATATCAGTGAGGATATAAAATTGAACGCCCTTTGGCCAGTCATCGGCCAGTTTGGCAGCTGAAAAAGTCAAGTGGAAATTCAATGATGCCATTAATTGGCCAAAGTTTTCACTTATGTTCTGATTTTTGGCCCAAACACATACACACACACACACACACACACACGCACACACGACTGGAACTGGAATTGGCCTTGGCTATCAGCCGAAACTGTGCCAGGAAGTACAAATGTAGCTGCCTGCTAAATTTACGGTTTCCCCCAGTTGCACAACTTTTGGCCAACTGTGCAGCCAAATTGCATGAAATCAGTTTAGCCAGAAACGCCTACATACACGACTCCGACACACAGGCCCCGTTGTTGGGCCATTTATCTTCCAATTGCAACTAGCGCGCAGCTCTAAACGCTTCCTGCATGTTCTGCTCGCCACATGCTCCTTCCACTTCCCTCTTCCCACGTTCTTTCACTCTCTTTACTCTCTTTTCTCCCTCATCGCTTCTCTTCTCGCAATTACTTCTACGGCTAGGAAATATTTGTCTTGACAACATAACACAACAGCAAAGTTATCGTGTTGCTGCTTCTCGCTAAGTTCGATAGTCGAGCTAATTATCGAGGAATGAGACTATCGTTAACTTAACTACATTTCATTTCTATCGACTTGCAATGCAATCGATTAAAGAATCTATCTAAGAAGCTTAGCAGAATCAATAAGTATATATATTCTTGATCAGATCGACAAGTTGATTCCTTATAGCCACAGCCCTCTGTTTCTATGCAAACATGTCTCACAGCTCCACAGATATCTTGATGAAACTTATCACAGATCTTGCCTTGTTGTACCTAGCAGAAGCCGCATTAAAACTGAGCGGATCGGGTTACTATTTCATATAGTTAACCATATATATACCTAAGAGAGACATCAAGAGTTCTGCAAATGAATCAAACTTCTCTTGTTTCCCAATAAATTTGTATCTTGAAATACAATCGCCAGCTGATAGGGAAATTCTACAAGATTGGCTTATCATTACTGAATCATCGAGCATATTTCCCACGCTACTTTGATTAGAGGAACTCATGTGATATAATATAACAATATACCTTACTATCTTCGTTGATTAAAGCATATTCGGAGAACTCTCAGATTATTCAAAATATATGTTGCTATGAGGGAGGTACTTAATGATCAATTATGAGCTACTCCATTATCTTGACCTAAAATTGTTATCAACACAATGGATGGAATAAATGGAAATTTTCATGCTGACTTTCTAGAACACAATACTTCGACATCATTATTCCAATTGATAAGATACTCGTTCTAGCTTACGGACTATAAAAAGTGACATTTGCTTTAAGCTTTCAGCAATTACTAAAAAAGTGTTGAGCTAAGAACATTACAATGGTCTTTACGCCGGAGGTTAACTATAATGCAGATCATAAGATATGGAGTGTTAAGGAGGAGCCTGCTTACTTCTCAAAGGATCTGTCGATTGGCCAAATTATCTTCCATGAAATGCAACGTCATCCACAGTTGGTAGCACAGGTTCGTTGCATTTCATATATATATCAATAGAATGGGACGATTGCAAGCTGAATTTTTTCAAATATTCTAAGATCTCCGATAGCGAAAATACTATTCTGAGCCGGGAGGAGCTTTTCCTGAACTCCAAGCGCGTAGCGCAATACTTGCGTAACTTGAAGCTAGAGCAAAGCGATATAGTTGGTATAATTGCTAGGAATACTACACATATATTTGCTGTGGCCTATGGCTGCTTCTTCAACGGCATTGCGTATCATGCCCTCAATATACTTTTCGAGCTGGAAAAGATTGAAAAACTCTTTAATAATACAAAACCTAAGATAATCTTTTGTGATGGCGATGAATACGATAAAGTGAAAGCTGCAACTGAGAAACTGAATGTGAAGATTGTCACAATGCGGAATCATAAGGACGGTTCAATAAGCATTCAAGAGGTGCTCAGCACACCCATTGAACCGGACTTTCAACCAGCCCGTCTGAAGCAAGGAACCAATCAAACTTTGGCTATACTCTGCTCCTCAGGCACCACGGGAATACCCAAGGCGGTGACTATTCCCAACACAATGTCCTTATCAGCAATAAATCCGTAAGTCAAATAATAATAGCACTACTTCTATGAGGTATTTTCAATCTTTAACTTCGCTATCACTTCAGGTTTGTATCCACATCGGATGTATTATATGTGAGCAGCACTTTAGACTGGGCAACAGGACTTCTATTTACCCTAGCATCTGGAATGCGCAGCGCTCTACGTATTATATCTGACAAACCTTTCGATCCAGCAAACATTTTGCGACTTATTAAGAAATACAAAGTTACTGTATTGTTGCAACCTCCTCGACATGTGGCACAGATTACCAACTGTCCTGAATTTGAGGGAGATTGCTTGGACAGTGTTCGCTACTATTTGTATGGAGGTTCTGGCTGTTCCATTGAAATACAACAGAGAATGCACAGTCGTCTATCCCCCAAGTGTAAATTCTGTTTCACGTATGCTTTCACTGAAATATGTTCAGTAGCAACGATCAATTATCACTTCGAGGAGAAGCCCAATTCGGTGGGACGCTTAGCAGACGGAAACAAAATGAAAATACTCAACGAGCAGGGTGAATCTTTGGGTCCCAATGAAGTGGGCGAGGTGTGCTTGCAAAATGGCAGATATTGGGCAGGATACTATGGCAATCCTGAGGAGACTCGCCAAATGCAAGACAATAATCTGTGGTATCATTCTGGTGACTTGGGCTACGTGGACGAGGATGGCTTTCTGTTCCTTGTGGATCGTAAAAAGGATATGCTCAAGTACAATGGCGTCATGTATTATCCTCATGATATTGAGAAGATCATCAGTCAAATGCCTGAGGTCTCTGAAGTCTGTGTCTTTGGCAACGAGAATCCATACTATGGCGACGAAGCAGCGGCTGCAGTTGTCGCCAAATCAGGTGTCCACTTAGATCCCCGGGATGTTGTTGACTTTGTGGCCAAGCATACGCAGGCCGAGTTCTTGCAGTTGACTGGAGGCGTCTATATATTGAACAATCTAAAGAGTAACGTAAATGGTAAAACGGATCGGCGTGCAACAAAGGCTTATTGCTTGGAAAATAAATAAATATTATTAGACTCTGAACTAAAAGTTCATAGTCTATTAGGTTTGACGAAAGCGAAATGTGCGTAACAGGCAGAAGGAGGCGTGGCAGACCCTATAAAGTATATATATTCTTGATCAGCATCAACAGCCGAGACGATATAGCCATAAGTTAATCATAATATATATTACTTAATTTTTTTGCTTTCCCCGATTAGTTCAGAGTCTCCCACAGTCGTCGCCCGACTGTAGCTGCCTGACTTGTTTTATAGTAATAATATCTACATAATAATTGATAAGCATATATACATCGTTTGTTCTCTTAACTAATTAGACTAAGAACAATAGAGAAGAGAACATATATATACATGATAAACAGCTGAATCGAATCTTGCTGAGCAAACTAATCTCTTAGTTTTAAAGTTATCTCCATGCAGCTTGGCCCAATTCTGTCTTACGCGTACCGTTGATAACTTTGCTTTCTTTGATTTCTTTGCTTTAGAACAGTTTTAGTAGCAGTCAAATTTCTATTTACTATAGAATACCCAAACACGTGTCAATGATAACGTGCATAGAGCTTATCGAATAGAATTACTTCGACGTTGAATAAAGTTGCCACTTGACTTGGGAACAGAGCAGATTGTAGTGGCGAAGGAGGAGGTGGGGGTTTGGTCGTTACACTTATAGCCCATATGGCCATTTGAGTTGAATGAAAAATGGGTGTGTCATTAGGCGTTGACATGCCATAAACAAACATTTTTGCGTGGAACGGAAGCGAGAAAAGAAGCAAAAACCGCTCATAAAACTGAGACAAACTTTTCGCAGATTGATGACAGCGAGCAGAAAGAGAAACAGACAGAGAGAGAGAGAGAGAGAGAGAGAGAGATGGGAGTGGGTAAGGAGGCGTGGCAACGGTCAGGGCAGCGAATGTCAATCGATGGGCTCGCTTCACTGTAACGAGTGGGAGGAAAACTCAGCTGGCCAAAAACTTTTGCCTGATGTCAGAAACTTGCAACTATTTTTACAGCCCAAGCTTACAGCTAGAACGGGAGGAGCAAGTAGGACTCTAACCAGCTAACCAAGCAGCCAGGGAGGTAAAAAAGCCCGGCGGGCACCTTTCACTCACTCACTAATAGCCAAAAGTTTAAATTGTTACGGAGCGCAGCCATATGAAAAGTCAACGCGAGTGTCGCTGCTGCAGTTGCTCCTGCAACTGCAACAAGAACAACAAAAACAACGAGAACAATGTGAGAAGAACATAAAACAAAAAACGGAAACAAAATGGTACAAAATTCACAGAGACTCACAGAGTCGTTTATCTTCGAGCCCATAATGACAGTTTGGGCAAAGAGCTGGGCAGCTGTGACACTTGACAGAGTCGACAGAGTTGAAGATACCAGCGGAGATATCGCATAGTGCGACAAGGACAGCAACAGGCAGATAGTGAGTGAGCGAGAGAGAGAGAGAGCGAGAAAGAGAGAGAGAGAGTGAGAGAGAGAGCGAGAGAGAGAGTGAGAGAGCGAGAGCGAGTAAGGGGAAATATTCTTCATATGGCAGCAGTTAAAATACATCTTGCTTAGTTGTTGGTTCTTGGCCATAATTTACCTATGCTCCAGTGACACGACACGACACGACGCAACGTATAGTTTAAGGCCAAGTGTGTATTAGCATTTTGAAGACATAATTTCATTTAATGCAAGTAGAAGCCATTAATATGCAGTTTAACAATCACTTCCGGCATTTAAACGTGCAGTTTGAGAGGAACTGCCTCCTGCTCGGGGAGGGAGAGAGAAGAAGTGAGGAAAGTGGGGAAAGTGTTCTCGTGTACGATGTCTATAAACTTTTATTGTGCTTGCTTTGATTACGAGCCACATTTCGCACACTTAACCGCTCACAGTTTGATGGCCACTGCCGAGGGTTGTTTGAGCCGTTTATGGCTTTGACATGCAGTTTGATTACCCACGGTCTCTCATAAATAGCATGCAACACTTCTCAAAAAGCAAAAGAAACGAAGCGAAAAGGTAACGACCAAATCACACATAGCACCAGTTGTTGAGGCAGCTATCTTCCCCCATTCCCCTATTACCCCACTCTCGACAGTAAAGTCACCTTAGGCCATGTCATAAATTATACGACAAATGCGTTTGTCTTGCGGGGATGTGGATGGGGCAGGTGCATGGCCATTTCCGAATTGTTGCCTCACTTGCTGCTGTGAGTCGTAGTGAGTAGCACTGCCTGCCTGCCAGCTGCAATCATTGCCAATGTTGCATTGTCGTGTTGCATAGTTTTTGGCGCCGGCATTGCCATTACCCTGCCACCAGGTCGGCCCGGTCGACAGCACATGGCTGCGCAACTCTCTAGACTATGCAGCTAATATTATTTTATTGCTTGCGACTTAAGAAGCCGCAAAATTTATGCGACAACAACATGGGGCAAAGAACGACGAGCCATAATAATAAAAGGCAGCCGCCAGCAGGCAGCCAAAGCAGGTAGCATGCACAACGAAGCCAGCATGTTGCAAGTTGCCAGTTGCCAGTTGCCGTTTTATGCAGTTGCTTTTACTGTTACTATTGTTGTTATTGTTCTTATTGTTGTTGCTGTTGTTGTTGTTGCTCTTATTGTTATTATTGCTGTTGTTGCACTTGTTGTTAATATCCTGTAACCAAAGTCGAGGGTTATATTGTATTCAATTGTATGCGCAGTATTTATATATAGATATTACAACAACAACTTCTAGAACTTCACGTATTTATTTAAGATTTCTATTGGCATTTATAGTTTGCACAATTAACTTAATGCTGAAGTCAATAATATGCTTTAAATATTTATTGCATTAATTAATGTTTAATTAGTATTTTATATTCCTTTTGCTGTGCTTTGAGTTTGGCGTACATATAACAAGTTTGATTTTAAACTTTAATTAATCTTGGTCAACGAAAAATCAGAATTTTATATTAATTGCAATTTATTTGTTACTTTTTCTAAGTGATTAATATATTTTTTAGTATTATTTTAAATTTTGAGTAACATTTTGAGCGACTGTTTGATTTGACTTTTGTTGATGTTAAATAAATAAAGAAAAGTATTTTTAACATATTTTAAACTTCAATTTCTAAATGAACAATAATTTATTTTATTAACCAAATATTTTGAATAATGATTACTATTATTAATGGTTGGATAAAATGTAATTCTTAATAAAATGAAATTTTGTTAGTTTTTGATTAAAAGTTTAATTCCATTGAAATTTAATCTCTTTGGTAACGATGACATTATAATATATTAAAACATTAAACACATTTATTTAAGTTAATTACAGTTGAGTTAATTGATAATAACAAATTAAAAAGATGCCTAATAAATAATTTATTGAATAATTAACAACTGAAAGTAGCAAAGCACAAGTTTAAGTACTTTTTGAATAAAGTTTGAATAATTTGAGTAAGATGAATGAATATATTGTTAACTGAAGGGTATCGCATAGTTAATAATCATATTCGCCGACAGGTGGCGCTGTTGCTGTTGCGCTCTGAATGCAAACAAATTTGCATGCTGTCAGTTACTATTTTACTGCCAGCTGGGAATGTGTTGGGTGTGCTGAGCACTGTGTGTGTGTGTGTGTGTGTGTGTGTGCGGGTGTGTGTGTGTGTGTATGTAAAAGTGGGGGAGTGGCACCTTGGCAAAGTAGTAAATCTTTTTGTGTTTTTCCATTGCGGTTATTTCATTCGGTGCAAGGGCTAGGCAAGGCAGATGGAAACTTCTTGCCAGCGTTGCCACATGGTGTGAAATATGCAACGGCGACGACGACGACGACGACGACGCAGGTGAAACAAAGGCGCGCGCCACATAACCGTCTGTAGTCTGAAGTCTGAAGTCGGAAGTCTGAAGGTGCTGCCACCAAAGTTTTCCCACCTGTTTTTCAAGCTCTTCTCTGGTTGCGTTTCGTTGCGCTTCGCACGTTGCACACGTGACTTGTTTATGTAGTTGAACTTTCCGCTGCCGCAACCGTCTCCGCTCACTCTCTCTACCTCTCCCCTCTCTCCCTCCCTCTCTCTCTCTCGCTCTCGTTTTGGCTGCAAGTAGTCATACTTATTGTATGCATCTGCGTTGCTGGTTGAGCCTGCCTTCAGCAGCAGCCAGCAACCTTTGCTTCATTTTCTGTTTCGTTAGCTGCGCACACACACACACACACGCACACACCAGCATGGCTCGTGTATGGTGTCCCGCCTTCACTTACACTAAAAGCAGAAACTTGCTTTTATTGATATTTAAACATTTTTTATTGTGTTCGCATAAATTTTTGCTCATTTACTTGAAAAACTACATGAAGCTGCGGGAAATGGACATGGGAAATGGTAAATGGCAAATGGCAACTGGGAAATGGGAAATGGGTTGCGCAATAAGAAAAATTAACTCTGAAATATTTGAAAAATGTTTTTCTTTTTGAATCAAGCCATTCAATCTCAGTTTCATACTCCTTCGCATCGTTCGTTGTAAGGAATCTTGGTGAAATGAACCACAGCATTCTATTGATTACAAAATATTCTGCATTTTTATGAATGCATTTTTACAGTGGAATTTGGCTTGGAATGGAAATGAATTGAATGTAATTGAATCAAGTAAGATAACATGTAAAGCAAACCAAAAAAGTCAAGAATTATTTCATATAGAAAAGAGAAAGAGAAGAGAATTGATAGCAAATTTAAAGAATTCATTCAATTAAATAGATTTTTTGTATAAATATCTTAAACAGCATTAATAAAACTCGCTGAAATATTATTAAATTGTAAATAAAAGTGTACAATTTACTTACAGAGATTACTTAATTAAATTTAATTGAAAATTTAAATAAGTAAGTAATCCAAAGTGCAACAGTTTTGTAAAGATTTAACGTGATGTTGCCACAAATTCGCCGTGTTTGTTAACTTGTTCGTCAATCGGATCCGTTAAGTTGACATCATTAAGTTTTGGGGAGTGCAAAACTTTTTAACTCATTACATTTAGCACTTAACAACTACAACAGTTGCAGTTGTAGTTGCAGCAACTTGTTCTTAGCTGATACTTAAAGCCAAAATCATGTCGCGGGGGCATACGAAGAGTGAGCAACGCAAAGCTGAAGCAAAAGCAGACAGAGAGAGAGAGAGGTAGTATAAGTGGGAGGGAGTAAGCTAATTTGACATTTAAACGTCAAATGTCAATCAAAGAGAACGAAGACGAACATGAAAATGAGAACGAGAATGGGAATGGGAATGAGACTGAGACTGAGACTGAGACCCGGACTGAGACTGAGACTGAAGAGAAAGAGAATGAAAGGAGTGAAAGCAGTGAAAACGATGCCAACCACAACGAACAATGAACAAAAAACATAATTGGCCACAAAACAAGCTGGGATAAAAGTGCAGAGAGAGTGCAAAAAGCAAGAAATTTGCTTAATGCGCTGCATGAGGCAAGCGACATACAAAAAATGTGTAAAAAACCAACCAATATCAGACTGCCATATACCCTATAGCTGCGTTAAAAACTGAAATAATATAGATCAGAGCAAGGCAAGCAAAGATGAAGTAATTTGCTGAGAAAACCTAACAATATTCTTGCACTTACAGATGCAGAGAAGAGATCTCAAATATTGAATTATTACTATACATATCGATACATAAGTATATCGATAAACAAGTGAAGAGTTGCACAGACTACTTTATTTTGTATACAGTAAGTCTACCTTAGAGTGGAATCAAGAGCACAAGTTAATTCCAAGCGATGCGAACTAGCTTAAGGTAAATACTGGAGGTGTAAGAGCAAGCAGGCTAGTGATGACAGATCAGCCGCATAATCTCATAGTTACACTGCAACTGCAACTGCAACATAAATTTTATGTTTCCTTGGGAACGCCATAAATATTTCGCACAAGTCTAAGACGACAGCGAGTAGCACAGAAGGGGGGAAGTAAGAGCTAAAGGTGAGCAACTCCCTCTGCTGCCTTCCCTAAAGTCTGCAAGAATAATCGCCAAGCCATTGAGTTGCCAATACATTTCACTTAGCCATAACGTATAAATATAGATAAGAAGTGTGTTCCGTTGGCGCCATAACATTGCACAACGCCATAACACTCTTATGGCTACAGGGTATCAGCAGAGAAAACTAACCAAACAACATGCAATGAGATGCGATAGTAAAACCAGGCAGCAGCAACAAAAACACTGTGGATAGGGGTGTGTGTGTGTGTGTGGGGGTGGGAGAGAGTTGGTGAGGGGTAAACTGCAGCTGCTACTCTCGTAGTGAAGCTGTAAGCAAAATGCGCGTGGCATGTTGGCTTCCAAAAAATCTGCATGCGTGTGTCTATAAGTGGGTAAACCACTAACCCTGCCCCTCCTCCTCCCCCCTTCACACACTATTCCACCCACCCACCACTCAACCAAGCACCCTATCACCACATCATGCTTTTACTGGAGGTACAGGCGAAGGAAGAGGGGCACGGATAAGGATTGTGCGATTCTACAAGAAAATCGCATTTTCAACGCGCTGTAAAACGAGGCAAGAAAAGGAAAAAGAAAATAAAATAAAAATGAAAATGAAAATGAAAAACTGCTTCGCACTGTGAGGCGACGACAGATAGAGCGCGGCAAGTGTGGCAAGCGCCGAGGAAGGTGGGGAGGGGGTGTCGTGCGGTGCAGCATGTGGCAAGGGGCTTGCTTACAGAAAATAAAATAAACAGCAGCTAGGAATGCGGGCACCCAAGAGAGAGACAAGAGAAACACACACCGCTTCCCCCTCCTCCCCCTCTCTAGACACCCCTTTCCGCTCCCACTCCCACGACGTTAAGTTGTGAAGCGCACAAAAGTTCAAGTTTTTCAGATACTTTTTCAGGCGTCGGCAACGGTTCCTTGTTGTTGTTGCATGCAGCATGCTGCTGCACAGCTTCATCATCATCAATTTTTGTTTTTTTGTTGCTCTTGTTGTTGTTGTTGTATCTGTATTTTGTACTATTGCCATTGCTTATGCTGCCTCGTGTATGTGTCGCTTTGTTGTTGCATACTTTGAGGGGAGAGACGCGGGCGCGAACGCTTTTTGGCTTCCATCTTGCATACATAAAACATGCTGCTATCCACCATGCCGCAGACGTTGCGCCCGCACCACCATTTGGGTGCATAAAAAGTGCAGATAATGGGCATCGGTAGCTGTCCAAAGGTAGCCGAGAGTCCGTGTCAAAATTCAATTGCAACTTGTAGAAGGCAAAAGCGGCGAGAAATGCAAATTAGAATGTCAGAGAGCCAACCAAACAAAAAAAAACGAAACGAAACGAAAGAGAAAAGATACCGCCCAGAGATACAACTACAGATGCAGATGCAAAGGCAGATGCAGATGCAGATGCAGATACAGATACATTTGCAGGCACAGATACGGATACGAATGCGGCTGCAGTTGCAGTTACAGTCACTGCTAATTGTATGCAATCTGTAGGTGTTGCCTTGACTCTTCTGTCTCTCTGTCTCGCTGTCTATCTGTCTCTCTATCCATCTGACTCTCGTTCTGTCATTCTGCCTCACTGTTTGCTTGTCTTTCCGCCTGTCAAAGGCGACCCAAGATGAAACAGCGATTCTTGGCCACAACACAAAAAAGAAACTCTCATTCTTCAGAATGCCAAAACAATATTTCTATTTTAATGAAATTTCCACGAAACTGGGTTATGCATTCTGGCATACGACTGGCCATACATTTAAGATGCTATAACATTTATGTATTAGGATAATTTATTGAGCTGCTGCGTCTGCTTACAGTTGAATATAGAAGTGAAGTTTTTCTAAATTCATAATTGATGTGCAGAGATTTCATTAGATTTGCTGATATATATTTTAACTAATTTTAAACATTCGAATCAAAGTAGATAAACTGTGTTTTTATTAGCGCAATTATTAATTGTGGTCTAATGAACATTTTGATAAATAATAAAGCTAACTGCAAATTATGTTGAATACAAAAAATAATAAATTAATTAAAAACATTATTAGAGAATATAGAGAATATAGAGATTTACTCTATGGATTTCTTGTATATTAATTATAATAATTATATATATAGTAAATTAGTCTAATTATTAAACATTATAATTATATTGTTAATTATTTTTCTATATATTTATAAATATTTGGCTGTTGTTAAATTAATATTAATATTAATATATGTCACAATAATTCTGTGAATTAAAATAATAAAATAGAATTCCTATTTTTATATCAGAATTAATATTAAATTAAATTGAAATTATATTTTATTTATTTATTTAACGTCAACTAATAACAGTTGACCCAAATATTAAAAGGTTTTGCAAATTAAAGTACTTACCAAAGTATTTCGTAAAATATATAAAGTTAAAGTTAAACTAAAAACGAAAAGTAAATTAAAATAAATGTATTATAAAACAATTGCATAAAATAGAATCATCGTCAAATCAAATGAATTGCAATTTTAGCTCTCCTCATAAAATGTAAATTCTATATTCGTAAACGCCATTAAAAATCTAGCTGCCATATGTTGGAGCTGCATTAAGTCACTTCAGACGAGCAAACACATTTTGCAGCACAATAAAAAGCAAGCGTGTTAATTCTATAGCTGAGGACTCAGTCAGCTGTCAGTTAAAGATACAGTATCTTTTGTAGTATGAGCGAGTAGCTACAGAGAGAGAAAGAAGTACAGAAAACGAGTGAGAGAGGGAGAGAAAGAGTAGCTTTCGCTGCAGCTTTCGCTTTATTCCAGAATTGGTACAACAAGTTTCTCTTCTGTGGACATTCTGCTACAAGTGTTGTGTGTGCATATATATATATATATGTGTGTGTATGTGTGTGTGTGTGTGTGTGCTTGATTTAATTATTTCTGTCACTGTCACTGCCACTAGATACTTTAACATATGTGCAACCCTAAACAGCTGTCTGTCCCACCGTCGCGTGCAAATATTTGCAAAGGATCATTTTCCATTTTCATAAGAAAAATCATGGAAACCACCCAGCACAGCGCTTTGACGCTCTTCTCGTCGACAATGATGATGTTGTTGATGATAATTAAAGTGTTGATAATCAGGTTGTTTGCTATTACTGTGGCTGTGTTGTCTCTCCACAAAATGTTAACGTGTTTTTGTTGCTTTTAATAGTTTTGTTGCTGTGTAGCTGAAAAATGCTATAAAGTTTGCCATGAAAGAGACTCGGGGAATATCAAAATATTTGCAGTAATTTTCAACCCAAAATTAAAGCCTGCGTGTCTCACCTGCAGGCTAAACAAAAAAGGAGATACAAAGAACTAACTGAAAATATTTCACATGCAATGCCAAAAAAACAAATTGAAAGTTAATTGAAAGCAAACATCAATCTATAGCCCAAAGCTTGATAACGTTGAATAATTGTTATTAACTGCTACGCAAAAAAACAAATAAAAAGACAACAACAAGTATATTTCAAACCAAAAATAAAATGAAATAAAACAAATATAGAAGAAATCAAAATGAAGAGCAGCGGAAATGAGTCAATGACAAAAAAAAAAAAATAAGAACTCAACTGAATATTTTATGTGCTCTTTGTGGGAAGATGACAAAATGCCGGAAATTCAAGCAAAACAATGGAGAGGAAAGAAATGCGACAAGATTTATGAGTTAAGCCGCTGCACAAATTGCAAATTGAATGACAACAATAAGTAGTGGCAAAAAGGAACAGAGATCTCAAAAAAAACGCCCTTTGCCCCATTTGTGCCACAATCTGTGTGTCTGTGAGTCACGTTGCCGGCTCAGCGTCTAGACTTCCGTCGAGACGCCACGAATGGAAATTTAAATGTAATGTGCTCAGTTTTCGGCAACGCAATGTCAACCATCGACCATCAACCACTCTCAGTTGTCTCAGTTGTCGCGTCGAGACGCACTTACTTGCCACTTAACAGCATCCGGTGGTTGCACGAGTTGGGACCACACGGTCGCATGCAACACAGGCAATTGGCCAACGGCCAGCCTGAAATGGCAAACGTTAATAAACATTAATTGTACAACGTTCTTACGGCCTGGCCATGTCTTCCTTCAGCCAGCAGAAGTCGCGAATGTTGCCGCCCTGTCGACTTAACCATTTACAGATTCCCAATTTTATTTGCCAACTTTGCGTTTTCGTTGCCCTATACAAGCGGGTTACTGGACTAAGTCAACTAACTTGCAGTTTAATGTTGAGTAAAGATTTCTATATATTTCTTTATTCTATATATATATTTGGCAAATTGTTGTCAATCAAATGCTTTTACTACTTTTAACTTGAAACGCATTTTAGTAGGAAAAGCGAGGTTTGAAGTTTGGATTTCACTTATTAAAATAATAAGGAAAAATGATATTCTTTATGTTTAAATATATTTGAGCTATATCAACTTCAATTATATTACTTAAGTATATATAAGATAACAGTTATATTATAAATTAATAAATCAAGTTTTAAATGGCTCTATTATAAATGAATTCAGAATTTAAGGACCATTTTATATAATACTATATATATTTAATTTATAATTTAAATATTTATTTATTAATTAATAAATTTATTTATTTGCTTATTTATTTGTTGATTGATTACTTCATTTATTTATTTATTTATTTATTTTTTAGCTATTTATTGATGTATTTATTTATTTATTTATTTATTTATTTATTTATTTATTTATTTATTTATTTATTTATTTATTTATTTATTTATTTATTTATTTATTTATTTATTTATTTATTTATTTATTTATTTATTTATTTATTTATTTATTTATTTATTTATTGATTTATGAATTTATTAATGAATTTAGTTTTTTGTTTACTTATTTATTTATATTATTATTTTTTATTTCCTTATTTATTTAGTTTTTTATAATATATAAATTAATAGTTTCAAAAAAGTTTTGAAGCCATTAAAATAGTTTCTCAAGGGTTTTTTCTTAGAAAATCAAATTCAAAATACCCAAATAATTTAAAATATAATATAATGATAAAAAATAAACAACATAAGGTGAAATAAAATATATTCTTTAATATTTTCATCATATATATCTATTTTATCATCATATATATCATATTTTATTTATATAATATTATATAAATATTATTCACAAAAATTGAAGCACACATAAAGTAATTCTGATTCTGTTTGAATGCGGGAAATGTATATAAAGTTGATATTAAATTAATTGAAATTGCAATATGCAATCAATTAATGCAGGCTTGATTGATAATTGGTTATCGATAACTCTTGTGAAGAGCATTTAATTATCGTTTATAAAGAGGCGAAAAAAATGACGCCACTTAATTTATATATTTTGGTTCTTGTTCTTTTGTCTTTGTGTTTCACAGTTGAGCGAATTTTCTTTTAATTAATTTTAAATGAATGTCGTTCGCTGGCGCGTCGCAAACTTTTTCCCAAGCAGTTTCCGGCTTTTCAATGCAGCATTCGCCCACGTTGAATGGCAATGGCAAGGGGCAGACAAAAGGGTTGGGGCCATTGCCGAGCTTTCGGGGGCGATGGGCGATGTGCGATGGCCAGTGGGTGTTGTGAGTCCGGTAAGGGGGCGGGGGGTGGCATGTCCAGCAAAAAAGTCGGGCACACGGTGTGCGCCCGTTGACTTTTAGCTTAATTAGCTTTTCGACGAGTACATTTTTTGCTTGATTTTATGTTTTTTGGCAGTTTCATGCGACTTCAGGTTGATATCCTGCAACAGGAGCAGCAGCAGCAGCAGCAGGAGCAACAACAACAGCAGCAGCAGTGTCTGCAACGTGAGGCAATTAAATCTCGTTGCAATTGCAGTTGAGGCAAACAATGCTGCAGCTTCTGTAGCTGCTCATACTGTTGCAGCTGATGACGTCAGCATCGTATACTGCCTACCAAATGCCGCATGCCACAGGCCGCATGGCACATGCCCCATCTCGCCTGCTGTTGCCACTCGTTGTCCTTTTGTGCGTTTGTCTTTTGCGCTTTTATGCAACTTATTGTTGCTGCTGTTGTTGTTATTGTTGTTGTTGCTGCTGCTGTTGTTACTGTTATGCATTGCATATACTTCTACTATTATGTTGAGGCTTCGCAGCATGTGGCACAGCTTTTGTTGTTGTCGCTACAGGGCAGAATGTGTTGTGTTGTTTTTGTTTCCGTCTCCGATTTTGTTGTTTTGTTTGTCGTCATCATCGTTTGTTGCCGTTTCTGTTGCTGTTGCTGTTGCTGTTTTCATTTCGCTTTTTGGTATTTAACATTCATTTGAAATTGTCATGCCCGCTGTTGGCTCTTGGCTTCAGTTGCCTGTTGGCTGCCATTTGGGCTCCTGCCTCTTGGGCCTGCTGTATGCTGTTATGCTGTGTGCTGTGTGCTGTGTGCTGCCTGTTGCCTGCTCCAAGCACTGAGGGTCCCTTTTTCCTGCACAGCGATTATGTTGATTGCAGCGCAGTTCCTGTGGACCCAACGCTGCTTATTGTTTGCTTAACTGAATGACTGAATGGCAAAAGGGACAAGCGCACAAACAATTACAGACTTTAGCTGAAAAGAGCGTGGGGGAAGTGCAATGAGAGCCGAGCAGGATAACGGGTTAAGTTAGGGTTAGCTTGGAGGGGAGGGAACAAGAGGAAGAGCACAACTTGACTTCCCCCACGATTTGTGCTTTTATCCATTCATTTAGCGCACGCTTCTGCAGAGCCATCGCCATTTCATAATGTTCATTATATCCTGTTGATCTGTCAACTGATGCCGCCCACTAAGTGGAAAGTCCTCCAACCTCTCTCTGGCCAGCCCCACCCCTGTGGCGGAAGAATGGGCACGTTTTGAGGCAGGGGGAGCAATGCGTCAATTGCATGCAGACATGCAAGAGGAAGAGAGAGAGAGAAAGGGAATGGGAATGGGATTGGGAAAGGGAAAGCGGAAGGGAAAGGAAACTGACTGAACTGATGTCGACCATAAACTCTATTTTATTTTTGCTTTGTGTTGGCAACACTCAATTGCAGGGTTGTCATCATCTCTTCTACCCCATTAGTAGCGAATGTTAATAGCTTTTGAAGTGAAGCCTTTGATTCTTTTCTGAGTTGGACTTTTGTTAATAAGAACTCATCTGCAATTCTAACAATGTGCTACAGAAGTTGCTTAATTTACGCTACAAATTATTCAAGTAATTTTGAGAATAAAATATAAACAATTTGTTAAACAAATAAATAAATAATAATTAATCTTGTATGCGTAATTATTATTCAATTATTATACGAATTTTTAATATAAATTGTAATATAAAGTTTCAATGAGCAATTTTAATTAATTTAGAGAGAAACAATATGAAAATGAATATAAGAATTATATTCTGAAACCTTTTTGCTTATTAGTTTAAGCATATTTATTATATATGAACTTAATCATAATAAATCTAAAATATAATTAATATTTCGTGTAGTTTGATTGCTGAATATAAAAAATTACAGAAATTATAGATAAACTCTTAAATCAAGTTAAGATTTGGCTTAGCAATCTATCAGTGACTTACTTGAAATAATATTTATTAATTATTCAATTTATCTACTTGTTTTTATACAATAATTCTATGTTTTCTTTGAGTGTAGTGGAATGTGAACTGAATAGAGTGAGATAATAGACTGCAGTCTGCAGACTTAGAAGTAAGAGAAGTATTAAAGAATACTTATTAAATATTAAAGAAGAGTTAAAGAATATGTAGAAGACAAAGCAGAGGTAATAGTAGATTTATCTAAAGAAACAACTAGAGAAACATCTAAAGAAACATCTAGAGAAACATCTAGAGAAACATCTGGAGAAACATCTAGAGAAACATCTTTGTAAAAATCTAGAGAAACATCTAGGGGAGCATCTATGAAAACATCTAGAGAAACATCTATGTAAAAATCTAGAGAAACGTCTATGGAAACATGTAGATAAACATCTCTAGATAAATCTACTTTTAACTGAGCTTGATCTTCTACATGTTCTTTAACTCTTTAATATTTAATAAATGTATATTATTTAATACTTATCATCTTACTTCTGAGTCTACAGTCTCAGTCTCTGTCTCAGTCTCAGTATCTATCTCAGTCTTTGTCTCAGTCTCAGTCCCTCTCTCTGTGTCTGTCTCTGTCTCAGTCTCTATCTCTGTCTCAGTTTCAGTCTCTGTCTCTGTCGTTGTCTCAGTCTCTCTCTGTCTCAGTTTCTGCCTCAGTCTCGCATTCCCCTGTAAATTGATTTCCATTCTTTAAACAATAAGTTCTTGCACAACTTTTCTAAAGTGTTCTCGTATTTCCGCATTGCTATATTCAGTTTTTTATTTTGCTTTTCCTTTTTTGGCCAAAGCAATAAAATTTATATTTTTGTGCCACGCCCCCCTGTACGAATTTTGTCGCGTTGTTGCGACTATTTTACTCCCTTTCTCTGTTCTCCGTTCTATGCGACGTATTTTTGCTCCATTTACATTTCAATTTTGATTTGTTTCTTGTCAATCAGCCAGACATGCTGCCGTGCCACGCCTACTTAACAGTGCTGCAAATAAGTATTGCCCCATTGTTGTTGCTTTTATTGTTGTTGTTGTTATTGTTGTTGTGGCTGTTGTTGTTGTTTTTCGCTGTCACTGTGGCTTTTCCTATAGCAAATTTTTCAACATTAATTGAAAATTTATTGAGACAAATTGTGTTTTATTTTCGCATTATTGACATGCGGCCCCCGTTTGTGTGTATAAGTATATGTAAGTATGTGTGTGTGTGTGTGTGTACGTGGGAGTGTGTGGGCGTGCTAGTTGTATAGGAATTCAGCTTATTTCCCCCCTCTCCACATACTTAGTACTCCCTCAACTTGCGGCGCAGTCAGATTTATTAATAGCCTTCGTTTTGGCAGCACTCATTTAATGACAATTTAATTCGTATTTTGATACCTTTCCTATACCCTGTAATATTAAGCCGGTGCTTAAAGGGTTAAATATGCTTGGGAAAATCGATTATTAACGAGCGTCAACAGCAAAGCGTAACTAAGTATCTGTCAATTAGAATGCTCTGTTAAATTTAGGACTATCAGGAGGGGTATATCAACACTTTTGAACTGTGGTTAAACCAATGAAACTGTTATAATGTATATACTTAATACTTTAATTTAAATATTAGAGACTTCATTGCGAATTATCAACGTTTAAATTTAACTTAAACTAAAGCCACATAAACGATAGTTTCGCTTTACTATCGATATTGCCGCATTTGCTCGCTGCTACAGGGTATCTCTTCTAGTCGAGTATTCTCTAAGTATATTACGATTGTGTTTCAATGACTCGCTGTAAAAATGTTTCATAAATAGCGTGATAAACAAGCCAAAGCTATTACCACAAAAGCAGTTTGTCACTTGGAATTCAGATACCCAACTTATTCCAATTGTGTATGTGTGTGTGTGCGTGTGTGAGTGTGTATGTGTGTGAGAGTGTGATTGTTTGTGATTTTAATTAATGCAAACAGATTTAACTCGTTGTTTTTTTTCGCTTATATTTACATTTTTTTTGTGCTTTATTTGTGCTTCCGATCGCCCGATGGAATATTACATAATGAAATGGTTGACGGATATTGATATAAATCAATCGACGGCGCACGTATGAAATGCGAACAAAACAAACGGCGAACAGTAAAACAAACGAGCGATAGCCCCAGAGAATGTGAGAGCATGCAGGAATGAAAGGATGAAAAGGGACTGAGGTAGCGAAAGGTACGGTGAATATGCGATGTGTGTAAGCAAATAAAAATTAAATGGCATAAAACAAAAATACACAAATGTATATTGAACAATACTCGCACACACACACACACGCACACACACACAGGCATACACACGCACACACATACACCAAACAACCAAATAAAACTTTACCCCGAAGGCAGCGTCGGCTTATGACGCCGATTTAAATGCTCAGTTGCTTTGGCAACATCAAGGATTATTCTTGTTTTCATAAAGATTTCAACAGCTAACTGACCGACAATAAGCCTCAATTTGGCGCAAAGAAAACTAATTTGCCTAATCAAACAATATTTCTGATTAAAGTCAAGAAACGTTGAAGAAACAAACTTGCAAATAATTGTCAGTCTTTTAAAAGAATAAAATAAAAAATATATATTTATTATAATTATGCGATAAACTGTTGTAACTTGCAACTGTTGTAACTTGATTAAAGTCAAGCAAAGCCAACTCAAGAAACGTTGAAGAAACAAACTTGCAAATAATTGTCAGACTTTTTAAAGAATAAATTAAATATGTATTTATTATTATCATACGATAAACTGTTGTAACTTGCAAATGTTGTAACTTGATTAAAGTTAATTGTTAATGTTTATTTTGAACATAAGATTTTATTCTTTTAAAAGACTGACAAATTAGTCTTTTAAAAGAATAAAATAAAAAATATATATTTATTATAATTATGCGATAAACTGTTGTAACTTGATTAAACTTAAGCAAAGCCAACTCAAGAAACGTTGAGCAAACAAACTTGCAAATAATTTGTCAGACTTTTAAAAGAACAAAATAATAAATAAATATAAATATTATTCTTGTAAGTTAAGTATTTAATGTTCTCTAAATTATTACAATATTTTTCTTAATTGTTTCTAAATATATTATGGCAGTTTGAATAACTGAATTTGCTTACATAAATTTAGCAACAATATTAATATATATATATATATATATTTATTTAAATGTGAGTTAAACACAAATGAAATTGAAAACTCGTTCTCTCTTCAATTGTCTGCCAATTACAATTGCTCATTAAGTCGTTCGCTGGCTTTTGCCATTGCTGTTGTTACTGATGGAGGCCAATTAATTTGTTAGACACGTAACCATTAACTGAGCTCTCTGATTACGCAACACTCAAACAAATTATTTAATTATTTATGCCAATAAATAACTTTGCATTTAACGTTTGTAGTCAGCATTTGTGCATGCACCGCAATAAAAATATATCAAAAATTAAAAAAAAAAAGAATACAACAAATTTCAGAAAAATATATAGCAAATGTGCTTTAAAAAGCAGTGATGAACTTGAAAATACCATGCACAGAGGCTCAGCAGTATGCTTTTAATAATTAATATATTTTTGAAGTTTCATGTGAATAAAGTTTTTAAAATTGAAAGTAAAATATTATGAATAAACTTAGAAATTAGTAAAAAGAAGAACAGAACTTAAATAAATTTTCTAAGCAGCGGAAAATCAAATATATTTCCCCCAACTCACGTTATAATAATAAAACTTAAGAATCTAATTAAATTTGCACACATTCAATATACCCGCTTTTATGACTATCCAAAGTCCTAAAGGGTATGCGGAGACAACAAAAAAATCAATTTACGGCAACAACAAAGGTGTCAAATGGACTTATTATTATATATTTTTTATTATTTTTTATTTATTTTTTGTGTAACATTTATTATTTATTAGTTGCCTTTTAATGTTTTATGCTGAACTTTCAGTTATTTCATCATCAGTTTTTATTGCCCGAAAGTTTATCATTTATTTGGATTTATTATTAAATGGGGCGTTTGCTCAGTGTGGGTGCAAGTGGGTGTGTAATTGGCGGGGATAGGTGTCAATTTACTTGTAAATTTTATATATACATATATATATATATATATATACATTTATCAGGCATATTAAGCCAATGATGCGCAGTTCGTGCAGTAATAACGTAAGCTTTACATTTGCAATTCGGTGACGCTTTTGTTCCACTGTGCATTGAGCATATAATGAACTTTATACGCCATTGTTTTCCGGCTCATTGTGTGTGTCGTTTTGCGCAGTTGTTGTTGTTGTCAGTGTTGTTGTTGTTGTTGTTGTTGTTGTTGTTGTTGTTGTTGCTGTTGCCTGTCAATAAAGTGTCAATAATTTATAAAACAAACAAAACTGCCGCTGCCTGAGCATAAATGCTGTAAACAAGGGCAAACTCCATGACGAGGGCTGCTGACGCGGTCTCAACGCAACAGCGATACCAGCCATAGAGACACACACACACACACACACACATACATATATATATGTGTGTACACTTGTATATATGGCAAAAGTATCGCATCTAATGCAAATATTTGTCTAGAGTGCGCGATATTCTCTGCCCTCTGTTTGCCACAGTTGTCGCTGCTGTCATTCTGTCTATCTATCTAGCTGTCCAATCGTCCAATCGTCCTGTCTGTCCCTCTGTCTGTCTGTCTGTCTGTCCCTCTGTCTGTTTGTTTATTTAAAATTTATTAAAAACGAGCAATAACAACAGCAACAAGAAGAACAACCACAGCAACAACAATGCTCATAATGAATGGCTCGCAAAATGGAATATTATGTGATTGCAATTTATGTTGACATACTTAAGCTCATCAATTTCAGTGCCTTTTCCCTCTCTACCCCTCTCTCTCTCTCTCTCTCTCTCTCTCACTCACGCTCTCTCTTGCCCTCTCTTCCCCTCTCTTGCCCTCTTTTTCTATTGCTTGCTAACAAATAATTCCATTTCATTCTCTGCTGCTGTCTGCTTTGGCTTTTCTATTGTGTGCCTGTGTGTGTGCCTGTGTGTGCGTGTGTGTGTGCCTTGTAAACATTTGCATTTTAAATAATTAATACACAAGTATTGAATATTAAAAGGTTTGCCATTCAGTCCATAATACTATACACGCTAAATGGTACTCAAGTGTGTTGCAAAGTGCTAAAACAATTTGAAGGACTGAACGGAGAAATATCTCTTCACAGTTAAAACTAAATGTAAATAAAGTAAGCTGAGGGATTAAGTGAGTATTTTCCACATAAATACCCATAATAGTATACACAATACATTATCCAGTGTTGCTAAGCACTCAAATAGCAGTACTGCCAAATGCCAGAATACATAGAGTAAGGCAAGAATATACACTTGGGTGTATAGGAGGTATATAGTTGACTCCCAGCAGAGACATTGTCAAACATTAGATTAATTATGCAAGTTTAGCTTTTGCTTCAAATTTGCATAATGCAATTTCTAATTAAGTTTCAAGCTTGAAATTACCATAAATTAAAGCGATTTTAAAGCAAACTCTCCAAACTATGTATGCTATATAAATAAATTGATTTCAATCTGTTCAAGCCAAAGAACAATGAACAATGAGCCAACTGAAGATTAATTGTTCATGCCGAAATCAATGGAAATGCAAACATTTCATTTCAATAAATAAGCAATTTTGTGACAATTTTGTTATAAATTAAATGAGAGTAAATGCGCTTTCGGAAACTGTTTATTAATATTTAGAATATATCTCTATATATATCATTTGTGTGTGGAAATGCTAAGCTATAAAAATTAGAAATAAATAAATATCAATATACTAAATTTTGAAAAGTATTTGCAATAATTAAAAGAGAAGCAGAGAAGCTACAAAGTTCATTTAAACTAGCAGAAACTTTAAATTTAGTTTCATATAATTAAAGACTTTTCAAACGACAGTTGGTAGATCTGTTACTCAAAATTGTTTAGCAAATATAACAAAAATGGAAACTCTACTTATGCTAACAATATTTTACAAGGATTTACTCTATGAAGACCCGTATACAAATATGTAAACTCAAGAACTGGCCGTGTTTCCATTCTTCGCGTTATTGCAAACAATTAAGCCGCAAAAGAGTTAAAACTAAAAGAGAAAGAAGATGGACACAGATAGTAGAAAAAATCTTGGCACATATACAGAGAGAGAGAGAGAGACAGCTTAGAGTGTTGGTAAAGACAAAGAGTGTTGTAAAGCGCAGCGAGGCGCAAGACTCATGCAACTGATTAAAAAACCCAACAACGAAGTCGACTTCTAAAACTGTCAAAGCGGATTTTGCCATACGATTTTATGATGAGCAAAACTTGTGAAGCGAAATTGCGAGCGGCGGCGGGGGCGGCGGAGCGGCGGCGGCAAGAAATTAAAAGAGGAAGCGATGCGACAGCGGAGGCACAGAGTGACAGCAGCGTGTTGCAACACAAAGGCCGCCAGGTGAAAGTGCAATGGCAAAAAAAAGACAGAAGGAAAAGAACGAAGCACCAAGGAGTCGAGCGGGTGAGCGGGTGAGAGGGGGAGAGGGGGAGAGTGGGCGGCGAGTGCATTTTGTCTTTTGTAATTAAACTTTTGCGCGACAATGCAGACGGCGAAATGAATTTCTAAGAAGCCGCCGCCCGCAGTGGCAGCCACACACACACAGTCGTTGCTGCCACAGCGAAGGTGCAAATCTGACAATGCAACTGACGCTTCGAGAACAAGAGAAACTGACAACGGCAACGGCAAATGGCGCTAGCGATGGCGATGGCGATGGCGATGGCAACTCAGCGTATGCAATGCAAAAGTGCCACTCGAGTAGACAACAACAGCAACAACAACAACAACAATACAAACAACAACAACAAAAAACAGAAGCCAAGTGTCTCGTTTTTAGTTATGGCAAGAGCAACGTCTGGGTTGGCAGCCTGCAGCTATGCTAAGGACACGGCTCAGCGAGTCGAAACAATGGTGCAGGCAGGTCCAAGAAGTTGCCACACAGCTGCCACACAGCCACACAGCCGCACTGCCACACAACGACAACCACAGTGCAGCACCGCACAGCACCACACAGAGCGGCAACAGAGCTGAGCAGATTTAGCAACAGTTTTACAACAAAAGACAAGCGAGATGAGCAGCAAGAGCAGCACGAGCAGCTGCCTTAGGCTGTCAGCTAGCTAGCTGGCAAACTGTTGCAACACTGTGCTGCATGCCACTTGCCTCAGTCTAATTGAAAGCTGGCAACACAAAAACTAAGCGACACAATTTGCACAGCCAGAAATTATGCACACACAACACACACACAGAGAGGGAGAGAGAGAGAGAGAAAGAGAGAGAGAAATAGAGAGAGACACTTAAATGTGCTAAAAGAAAATAAAAGAAACTAAAATTAAGTTGAACCACAATTGTCTTGATGATTGAACCAAAAGGCGCTAAACATAATCAAAGCATAACAAAGTACAGATTAGAGTAAATATATTTAAGATTTAATAGATTGCAACTAAATTTATATAAGATGTTTAATAATCTTATATCTTATATCTTATCATTAGAGTTTAGATACAACTTTAGATTGCAGCTTCAAGATTTAAACAGAAACTTCTTTAGGCCTATGCCGCCTGAACTGTCTAAACTCTTCAAGTTTACAGCGAACCTTGACTTAATATTTGTTGAGAAGATTCTCTGATTATGATAGTTGCCAGACAACTTCTTTTGTTTGCTGAGACTAGAATTGCAATTTCAATTCCTTTAAGATTCTGCTAACTATTAACGCAAAGCTGCGCTTATGAAGAAGTTATGCTGTTTAAATGAATGAAATGAAAAGAAAATGCAATAAAATCTTCATATTGTTGATGGTTTTAGACAAATGAAGCTCAACTTCTTGATAAAAGAACAGTCATAATTATTAAGAAAGTGTCTCAAAGAGATAAAGCTTCAAGTGTTGCAAACTCGAATTCAGAGGAAGCTTAAATAATATATTTTATATATTTATTATTATATATTAAACAAGTTTATTATTTATAACTTTATTTATCTATATATATATATATAAAGAAAGTTTTCTTCAAAACAATTTAGCAGCCAAAACTCAGTGCTCAGTGCTCTCAGTGCTTAAAGACATTTTCTATGTTTTAATTGAGAATCCACAGAGAATATATAGAGTTGGACCTAAATGTCCCAATAGGTTTGCAATGGTTTAAGCCACTCTTCTATATACCCTTCCCCCTCCCACTTAATTAAATTAGTAATTTTCGCCTCAAAATCAGATTGAAAGTCACAAAGCACACAGATACCCACCCAATATACCCCATTTGATGGGGCAAAACACCTGGCAGAGACGGGTGACGAGCGAAAGCTGCAAACGTGCGAAATGCTAATAAAAAATGCAACACCACGTGGCGTTTAAGGAGCCCACAAGAACTCAGAATGATGATGAAGGAAGCGCTTGAGAAGTGCAGAGAGGAGTGCAGGAGTCCTGCGAGCCGAGGCTTGGCAGGCATCTTAAGGAGAGCGAAGGTTAAACTTGGGTTAAGCTTAAGCATGCCGCACTTCAATGGAGTTCCTTATGCCGGGCTAAATCTAATTTGCAGCCAACTTTACTCTTTGTGGCATTAGCTTGCCGAGCACGCGCTCAACAAATTATTATCCCCGCCCCGCGCTCCTTCACTTGTCAAAAGAAAGTCACAAAAAAACCATATATATATATATATAAAATATAAAAAAAGGTCAAAATTTCAATTGCTGCCACTGTCTGCTGTGTGTTGCAGTTATGAAAAATTCATAAAGGATAATGAGCGAGAAGCGCGTGTCAACGTCGTCGCCAGGACAACCCAAAAAAAAAAAAAAAAAAGAAAGAAAGGAAAAGTAGAAGCGGGCAACGTTTTAACAAACGAACGAGCAGGCAAATGCCATGCAAAAAGGGGGAGGGGGGGCATGCAACAGCAGTGAGGGGTCGCTGAAGGGTTAGCTGCAGAGAGACAGAGACAGAGAGAAAGCGGGAGAGGGTGGGTGGCAATGGCAGAGGAATGCTAAGCGTGTGCTGGACATGAGTGAGAGTTCGGCTCCACGCTGGGGGATTGGGGCTAGGCGCTAATTAAAATCCCGACTGGTAACCATGACAGATAAGCGCCAGCTGCTGCAATGAAGTCAAAGGTGTTAGATAAGTGCCAGAGCGGAGGGGTGCGCGGTAATAAGAGGCACAAGGGAAGTCAGATTTGCTGCAGTTGACAGACACTGCTGCTGCTTCTGCTTCTGCTGCTGCTGGTCTTGTGTTGTTGTTGTTGTTGTTGTCAGTGCCAAGTGGGGCACACAAAAGCAAAGACAAGCGACAAGCGACCCGCATTTCTGGCATTTTGACTTAAAGCTACGCTCTGAGACAGCAACAACAACAACAACAACAACAACAATAGCAATAGCAATGGAAATAGCAATAGAAGCAGCAGCAGCAGCAACAAAAAACAAAAGTAGCCGCGGGCTGCTTAGTTATTGGGTTAATAAAACAGAACAACTATGCGAAAGAACAACAGCAGCAACAACAAGAAGACAACAACAACAACTGCAAGAGCAACAACAACAACAACAACAACAGCAAACTCACCTAGTTTGTCAAAGAGCTTAAACAGAGCAGAGGCACACGGGCACACGGAGCGTATGAGAAATATTTGTATATGCGGATTAACAAGCAGCAGTTGGAACTGAGACTCTCTGTCAAGTGCCACATATGCAAGTATAAATACATATATATATCTACATATATATACTTATATACACACATATATACATACATATACATATATATATTTGCAGCATATGTATGCCAAGCGCATGTGACATTTTCAAGAGGATGCCAAAGCTGGAAGAGGACAGGTGGTTGGGCACTTTCTATGATTTGTCAAGCAGCTGGCAGGGAAAGAGGGAGCGAGAAAAAACAGAGAGAGAGAGAGAGAGAGCGATATAGGTAAAGAGGTAGCGAGGTAGAGAGAAAGCAACTGTTGGACAAAGGTAACCAAGTCACAACGTGGTTACCTTTTGCTGGTCTAGCGTGCAACTAATATGATTTGGATTAAATGAATGCAGGTTCTTTGCATAATGCATTCAATTATTTACAATTTATATATATTAAGTTGAAGCGCATAAAAATATATAGTTTTTTACTTAGTACAGCTGTAAAGATGCTCACTGCTTTGAGAAGTTCTAGTGAATTATACTCAATATTAATAGCGCTATGTCTCTGACGTCACAGTGTCCGCTTAGAGTAACTTAGAGCATCTGTGTGCCATTTGTTGTGCATCTTATTAGCTCTAACTTATAAATATGTATATTATATTTTATTTCAAGCTATAATCTTTAATTAGATTCTTATTTCTGGGATTGGAGTGTATAATAGAGTATTGGATAGTGTGAAATACCTAAATGCTTTAAGCTTTTTCGTGTCTAAAATATAAATTAAGCCAAATTATTATGTGGTAGACTTTGTCGTATAAATATGTTATTACTATACTACTTAAAGTATACTCTAAGCTATTTATAATTATTAATTATTTATTAATAATAGCAATTACAATCGATTTGTTTGCCTTGGTTTGTTCTCTACCCTGAAAATATTACTTTATTTCATCAGCAATTTAAGCAATATTTTCACTTGAACATATCAAATTTTAATGACTGTAATTTGCTAAATTATTCAAAATCTTTCGTACTTTTTTCGACATTTTTGGCCAACACAAGAGAAGGGTCTACATTGTCATCATTTTATTTGTAATTACCATTTACGTTGTTTCTCAGTATTATGTTCAATGTCAGACATATCAATCTACGGCGACAGTTCGATGAAATCGTTGGTTGCTGGACAGCAAGTGAGAGCTGAGCAGCTCTGCTTGTATTTCACTTAAATTATCTTAAAGTCTCCGTCTGAGGCAGAAGCAGAGACAGAGGCAGAGGCAGAAGCAGAGGCAGAAGCAGTGGCAGAAGCAGAGGCAGAAGCAGAGACACAGACAGAGACAGAGACAAAGGCAGACACAGAGACAATGCATCTAATTGATATGGCTTTTGTGCAGAACACAGAAGCTGAATTCATCTCTTTTCGGTCAGCTCTGCTTGCTTGATAGCCACAAGCAGCAGCAGCAGCAGCAGCAGTAATATTAATATTTATAATAATAATAATAATAATAATCAGAGTGGCAGCAATTTTTGTAGTTGCTGTACTTTGTTGTTGTTGTTGTTGTTGTTATTCCCAGTCCCACTTGACGCAATCAGCGAACGAGCGTTGACGACAAACGAAGTGGAGGCGGCAGCATTTGTTGTAAATGATTCAACACCTACGGGGCAACCGGCAATGCAGCAGCAAAAGCAGCAGCAGCAGCAGCAGATAAGATCCATTTGGCACGCTCAAGGACTCTGTCTCTCTCTCTCTCTCTCTCGTTCTATCCATCTCCATCTCTTTCGCTGTGTCGACAGACATATCAATCAGTGTGAGGCGTTGCCACGCCTACTTCATGTTGCGCTGCGTTCCGTTGTCACTTGACGCGCTGTGAGAAAAATGGCGCTGCATTATTTACATGGCGCGCCTGAAAGCATGCTTTAATTTATTTTAATTCACTTCCCCACACTCGCTGCCTCAGTCGCTGTCGCTGCCTCTGTCGCTGCCTCTGTTGCTGCTTCTGTCGCTGCCTTTGCTACCGCTGTTGCCTTTGCTGTTGCCTCTACCGTTGTCAGCACTGTCGACGAGTGATATGTAAATATGCAGTTACGTGCGTACATTGGCGTGCAATTACAGTAGAAACTTCCCTCTCACCCCGCTTCCGCACCCCCTCTTCTGTCTCCCTACTATCAACCTACATCACACGCCCTTTTTGTGCTCGCTCCCAAGAGCAAACACTGGCGAAATTCTTTTGCTAATGCGAAACACATTCGTTGGCATTAATGCGACGCACAGTGGGCGCAAATTGGCGATATGCGGCATCAGCAAAGGCATCGCTTTAGACGGCTTATTAGGCAGCTCTCACATGGCTGACAGACGGCAGGCGGCTGGTGGCATGCGGCATGCGGCATGCGGCAGGATGTGTTGCTTGCTCGTTATGTGTAAGCAATCCAAGTACTCTAAGCACTAATTCCCATGTCAGTCTCAGCCTCAGCATCAACCTCGGCATCAGCGTCAGGTGAGACGGCATCTCGTCTTCACTCATCTTATTCCTTTTGTGCCCCCCTTCCCCCAATCTACACATCTCAGCTGAACTCTCTCTCTCTCTCTCTCTCTCTCTCTCATACCATGAAGACTTTGTTTCGTCTCGCCTGCTGATTGACTTCCGTTTTTCTCGTTCTCAATGCCTTTAATCGATTTTGCACCCAAAGGACATTTTTGTGTGTGATTGTGTGCGGTTTTTGGCTTTTCCTTCTTTCTGCTTATTTTCATTTTGATTTTGATTTGGATTTGGATTTTGATTTCGATTCGGATTTGGATTTGTTTTCTCTGCAAATCTTTTACTCGCTTCTCCTCTGATTCCACGACATGTTGTAAGTGTGCTCAAGCGACGCTGTTAACTGTCTGTGTATCTCCCAGCGGTGCAATACTGCAGCATCGCAAGGGACATTTTAAACTACATGAAATTGATAAGAATACTTGAAATTTGTTATTAATTCGTTAAAGTTATTTATTTATGCTTCTGTCGTCCACTTGTATCGGGCATTCATATTTTATGTTCTTTGATTTTGTTATTTAAATCCGTTTTATTTCTATATTTTTCTATAATATTTATTGCTGCTTTATTTAAACTCTTTTTGTATGTCAAATGTTTGCTTGCATTCAAATCGATTGAAGTAAAAATACAATTTATTAAATATTTATCACAATTAATTATTTACGCTCAAGGCTCGTAAATAGAAGTTGTAAGTAATTTAATATTTTGTTTATAAATATAAAATAGTTATATATATAAAATTTAATCTATTTAATTTATTATTTAATTGATTATAAATTCTAATTTAGTAGTGAAATATTTGTATTTTTAATAATTATTTAATATTTTATATTATTTTACAATAGATTCAGTTGTTCTTATGGTATCTCCGCACCTTAACTATTTTTTTATCAAATTTACAGGGTATCTCAAGGTCCCAGGTGCTCGCATGTTAGCAAACTACTTTAAACATGCTTAGTTTTTGTTATCTTAGGATTTTGCGGTTTGTTGCCTCGCGCAGGTTCAACTTCAATTAAATATGCGTATGAAGTTTGTTTTCTTTAGTTATTTTCTCAGTCTCCCTTCATGCTTTTGCCACGTTTTTATTGCCATCCCCTGCCCCGCTTCACTAAAAATGGACGACGTGCTCTGTATATGCAACTGAACAAACATTCTGATGTTGAACTTAAGCAGAAACTGAAGCTGATGCTGATGCTGAAGCTGATGCTGGAGATGATGCTGAAACTGAAACTAATGTTAGCTGCTGTTGTCAGGGGCAGCCAGGTTGGCAGACTTATAAATTTTGGAGCAACTTTCATATTTTTCAAGCCACTTTGAGTGTCAGCCAGAGCAGGGGGGATTCTCCACATGGCCAACAAGCAGCAGATGGAGTTGACAATATAGTTAAAGTTGTAGGTGGGAGACTAAGCCGTTGTCATTGTCATTGCCATTGTCATTGTCTCACTGCCTGGCTATGAATGTCACATGCGTCGTTGTCTGCTATTTGATTTTAGTAGATGGCAACGCTTAAAAGCAGCCAAAGAAACGAGTTTTATCCAAACTTTTACCCAACCAAGGCATCTTTCCCAAAATGTCCCAGAGTTTGCAGCATTTGTGGTGCTTAAGTGCAGACATCGCATGCACAGCAGCAATGCAACGCTAAACTACTATTATACTTTTACTGAATTTGATGTAAAGTTTGTATTTTATATGCAACATTTACTGCATTTAGTTGCCGCTTAAAGGAGAACTACAAAAGCACTGAAGTTGTTATTGAAAATGCTAAAGATCTTCACATGAATTACTAATAATTATATTTTAAATAAATTCTATTTACTTATCTATTCATTTTACACTTTTATCAATTGTTTATTAATGTATTTCAATTGCTTATTATTGCACAGCAGCAATGCAACGCTAAACTACTATTATACTTTTACTGAATTTGATGTAAAGTTTGTATTTTATATGCAACATTTACTGCATTTAGTTGCCGCTTAAAGGAGAACTACAAAAGCACTGAAGTTGATATTGAAAATGCTAAAGATCTTCACATGAATTACTAATAATTATATTTGACGTAAAATCTATTTATTTATCTATTCATTTTACACTTTTATCAATTGTTTATTAATGTATTTCAATTGCTTATTATTTGTTAAATTTGTTGCATAATTTGCTTTGCTTGAATTAAGTTCATATGCTTGTCAAATTTGCAACTACAAAATGTTTTCTAAGCAGCTGTCAAGCATTTTCGAAGAACATAATGAAGTGGAAGTAATAGAGAAACTTAAGAAATAAAAAGAAAACTAAATCTACTTATTCACTTAAATAATGTCTCTAGCATAACTTATCTGCGTCTCGCCCACTTGAGTTGATTTAAATATGATTTTAGATATCAATATTAGTTTCCATTACGCAGTCGATCGAGTTGCTGGCAACTGAATTTCGTCTTCAATTTAAGCGAATTTATGATGGGGAAAGGCAAGTGGGAGAGGGAGAGAAAGAGAGAGAGTGTGAGAGGGAGTGCAGTAGGTTGCATCGATTGCTGTTTAGACACACAAAACATTTTGTTGGCCTGCACTCTCGGCCCTCTCGAAGCTGGCAAATTCTGTTTGGCAGGCAGGCAGGCAGGCAACTCACTTTCATGTTTAATTAAAAGATAACACATACATGCATGCGAGAGATATACATATATGTGTGTGTGTGTGTGTGTGTGTGTATATATGAATATATTCGCATGTCAAGTTTCATCTTTAAAACACTTGCATTCATCCGGTTTGGCCTGATATCGTTGTCGTCTACATTTCACATGATTCCGTTTCGATTCGCTGCGTTTTGTTGCTCTTGTAAAATTTATGCATTTAAGTTAAAGCAAATTTTGCGTGTGTTTAGTTTTGCAGCTGCTAAGCTGCATACACATATCCACACACACACACACACACACACACACACTCGCACACACACACAAAGTTGCTTTTCGGTTGTGTGCAAGATACTGGAAAATATTTCAGTACTTGAGCTGTGAAAACTTTTCTCTCCATAAGCTCTGTGTGGTTGTACGCGTGTGTGTGTGTGTGTGTGTATGTGTGTGTGTGTGTTTCGGTTCATGTTTGTGCTTGCCGATTGAAGATATGAGATTCAGTTGCACGATTTGTGCAACGTTCAACTTATCGCCATATAATTGAAAGCTTTAAAATTTATAGCCAACTTTTCTGGCTATTTAGCATATCAGCAGCGCCAGAGAGGGACAGAGCAAAGGACAAAGAGCGAGAACGATAGAATGAACGACAGTGAAGGATATAGAGGGGAAGAGGGAGTATGCATACGAAGAGAGAAAGAGAGAGGGAGAGAGACAGAGGCAGTTGTAGAAGGCGCAGAGAAATCGTAAAAAATAATACAGGAAACACCGTACGCAGCTAAATTATTCCAATTATTTAAAGCTTTTCCTGTACCCCGCCCCCAGTCGGCAGCCCCTACTCTGCGTTGACTTGCCGCAGTTGAATTGCTTTATGTTTTATTGCGCTGAGAATTTAGCGCCATCAATTAATGGCATGCCATAAAAGTTTTATTAAGTGATTGACTGTCCGGCAAGCCAGAGCGACAGAGGGGCAGAGAAAGGGGAAAGCGAAGTGCAAGAGAGTGACAGAGAGAGAGAGAGAGAGAGAGAGAGAGAGATAGAGAGCGAGAGCGAGAGTTGATTGACCCAAGTGACCGAAACTGAGATCCGTTAGCGAAACCCCATCGAAGTCAAAGTCGAACCAAGTCGAACCAAGTTGCCATGTTGAAATATTTAAAGCCGCTTAAACAAATTGCGGTTTGTTACTGGTTCTGGTTCTGGTTCTGTTTCTGTTTCAGTTTCTGCTTCGTTTGAGCAGTCAGACCGAACATCGAGAAAATCAATAGCGGGGCAGATATAGGGTCTCAAGGGGGCAGCGGGTGGGGTGCTGGCGCTCGAAGTAGCGGGGCAACGGGGCAGTGAACAGTTTCCCGTAATCACACATAAAACTCTCGTTAGGCGCATTAAATTACAAATTCCATTAAAATGATTATTAAGGCAAGTATTTGCTAATTAATTTACTTGCTACGCACAATGCCAGAGCGCAATTAATAAATCCAAATGAGCAGCTACATTAGGCCCCACATCAAGCACTCAAGACTGCTCGAATGCCCTACGCAGGCAGCAAATTCAATTGAAGGCAACTAAAATAAAGGAAACTAATGAAAAGTGTAAAGAAAGCAAATAGTAATACTAAATATATTGAGTTCAATTTAATGAATTAAAATGTATAACTAATTAAAAGTTTTTAGTGAAATGTTAACTATATGATTAGTTATACTTTTATTTAGTAAAGCAGAGACAGCTTAAATGCTTTAATTTGTCTTATATATTCTATTATATTATATAATTATTTTTATTATTTATTATATATGTAAATATCAAATGAACCATTCATATATATCATTGCTGAACCAGTTTTGCATTAGTCATTCTGCAAACTTATATTAAACTGCAAGTCAAGTCACATTTCAGCAACAGAACTCCATTACTTTCTCAGTTAATCCACTGAAAATATGCTTTATATGACCTTAACTCTTTTGAATCACTTTGGAACACTTAGTGAACCAGTTGTAGTTCCCTTTTCTATTTATTTCATGTCAAAAATATATACAACTACAAGTCAAACATTAATTCAGCAACAGCTTTAGATTTATACACTACAAAACAACTGACAAATATAAGCGAACCACTTGTGAACCACTTGAGAACCACTTGTGAACCACTTGCGAACCAACTGTGAGCTACTCTTGTGCATATTTAGCAGAAGAAATAAATATTAAAACCAAATCTAACTCTCATACAGCAATTAAGTGCAATTGCCTAATGAGTTTGCTTGCCTAAGTCACAAGTGAGCTGCAATACCGGTTCTTTGAATCGGTTCAGCCTGCCATAAACTTAACACTCAGTCAGTCTAAACTACATGCAAAACATATTTGAGTATTTGATAACATTTAATCGATTTATGTCGTCGTTGGTTAATGGCCCATGCCAAGCCTAATTGAGTTGGGTGTGCTGTTAACGCACTTGCAACATGTCACAAGGCTTTCCATTGACTCGATGTACCTTTTTCAATCTGAATGTAATGAATAACTGCTGTAGCTCCTGCTATAGCTGGTGCTGCTGCTGCTGCTGCTGCTGCTGCCGGCTCGCGACCCTGGCCGCGTCGAGCGGGCCGAGTCCTTATGAATAATAAAGCGAATAATCTGTCAGCGTCGCAGACGCCTAACAAGCCAGCCCCAAAAACCCCGGTAACCAAGTTAACTAACCAAGCGGGCCAGGTCAGTCAAAGCGGTGGTTGCCTGGCCTGGCGGAAGGGGAGGCGCAACGACAAACGACTCAATTTCGATGAGGACGACAACTCTCGCACCCCCTCGCACTCACTCCCTCTCTCGCTCTTTCTCTCTGCCAAAACTTCAACAGAACTCGTAGTCAAAGTTGGTTCAGGGACCTGGTGTGTGTGTGTGTGTGTGTGTGTGTAGACAGAGTAGAGTATGGGCGAGAGTGAGAGAGGAGTAAGTAGGAGTAAGAGGTCAGTGCTAATAACATGAAATCGGATTTGAGCGTTGGGCCAGTTGACGCTGCGTGTGATAAAAACAACAACACGCAGTTGCGGTTTTCGTTACGTTACGTTATGTTCTCTTTTTGTTGGAGCGGTGGTGTGGGTGGAGGGTTGGTGGTGGGGGGAGGGAACCTCAGCGCACGCTGCGTATGCGTAACGTGCGTTTTAATGAAATATTGAATTTTATTGCCTGCGTGCCTGTCAACAACTTGCAGAGTCCTGTCCACAATCCACATTCACGTCCACATTCACATACACACTCACATACACATTCACATTCACATTCACATTCACATCTACATTCACATTCACGTTCATTGTCCACAATAACGTCCACGATTCACAGCCACATTCACGTCCAATCCCGCTTCACAACTTGTCACTGCCTCGAGGGCAAAGGGCGTCGCCGACCACCGACTGGCGTCTCTTTTAATTTGATTTTCAGACAGTTCCCCTGCCCACGTTTTGGGCCCACTTACCACCCCCACACCCCCGCATGCCACTGGCTACCTACCAACCACCTCACGCATTTTAACGCTTTTTATTTGCTATGCAAAAGTTCAAGTGTATTATTACCAAAAAAATAAAAAAATAAAAATAAAAATATAAAATATAAAAAAAGTAACGAAAAGAGGGCAAAAAAAAGGAGAAAAGTTGGTTTATATTCCGGTTTTTTTGGTTGTTGTTGTTGTTGTTGCTGCTGCCTGCTAATAAAAGCAATTTATGAAGCCCAAAGCGCGGAAATGAATTGTTAACAAATTTTGCGGCGCTGAGTTTTGTGCGTTGAAGTGGATACGCTGTAGCCAAAGCTGAAGATGATGGGAATTGCGAATGGAAGTGAGGCTTGCCTCATACCCTGCATCATGATGATGAGTGGCTTGGTCGTTGTTGTCGAGTGGACGACATGTCTTGTTTATGGTCAGGCAGCACACGCATAAGCAGACTGCCAACTGGGCAAACACCACGTCCTCCTCTCCTCCCCCGCCCGCCAAACTCTGTGGCAGTGTGAGTGAATTTCCCAAAGCGCACATAAAATGAAAAACCCCCCAAGCAAATGAAAAGCAAAAACGCTAACCAACTGCAATCCTTAAAAGTAACAACAGCTTTAAACGCTTGAGAAGAAAATAAAAGGTTTCAACTTTTTAGAGTCGTACGTCAATTCTAGAAGAGAGCCCAACAATCATAATTATTCCAAGCCAAACAGACTGAAGAGTTCTTCAAAACAGGATTCATTCATCATTCATGTGCAGAGCCTAAAGCTGCTTATTTCATTTACATATTTCACTCAAATATATGTTAATCCAATTCAAAATTATTTCGCTTTCTTTTTCTCATTATTTCATGAACTTTATATATTTGTGATTATTTGCGTATTGCCAAGCATTTGTAATTTGATGTTTAGAGAACCCTGCGGGCTTTACATAAAAGAGTTGCTCAATACTTCTAGACTTGAGAACTTGAGAATTGAGTTAAGATACTTAGCGATTGTTAGAGATACTTTCTGATTGATTCAAGAGATATCTACTTAGCTTATAGTGATTGTTAGAGATACTTTCGGTTGCGAATACTAATTGATTCAAGAAATATCTTCACTGCTTGGCAAATCATATTTATGTTTATGTTAATTTAATTTTGATTTTTTAATGCAGATAAATGCAACAATACGCAATTTGCTTTTAGTTTTTATATCACAAATGTTGTGCATCTCATTTCGAAACATTATTTTCTTGCTGAGATTCGAATTCGTTTTCCAGATTTATTCCACACAAATGCTTATAGCAAACTTTTCACATCGCCAAACAATTA
Source organism: Drosophila macrospina (assembly GCA_035042075.1). Lineage (NCBI taxonomy): Eukaryota > Metazoa > Arthropoda > Insecta > Diptera > Drosophilidae > Drosophila > Drosophila macrospina. The sequence goes on from JAWNLW010000301.1 coordinate 4,108,636, forward strand.
TATGCATAAATATACATAATTGGGGGGAAAGACAAAATTTGTGCTAATAGAAATATTATTGTTGCGTTATTTAAATAAAAATGATTATGGAAATAAACATAGCATACTTTTCAGGGCAGCGAGATATAAACAATTAATTTCTATGAATTTATGCAATAAACCAATTGCAAGTGATTTAAAACAAATATATAATATATATATAATAATCTATTATTAATAGTTCTAACTATGTGACCTTAATATCTTAGTTCAAGTCACTTGCTTAGTATGTAAAATTATGCAATTATGCTGCAAGTTATAAGCTTTGTTCCTATTTTTCTTGCCAATTAAAAAACTTTGTCTAATCTACAAATTTTCTTTTGATGCCTTTGCTGTAGTTGAACTTGCAAAAGTATTTATTATTAATTTGATATTTGTAACAAAGTCTTCAGAGTTGAAGCAAAGTTTGTTGTGTTTTGTGGAGTTGTTCACTTGAGCAACTGTTGACTATTTCACATAAGTACACACACAAATCATTTTATAAAGCAGAGTTTAAGGTAGTGAGTTGGCTAAGGGAAAGAAGTAAAAAATGTGGAGGCAGTTGCAACAGCAGCTGCTATTGTTGTAGCTGTTGCCGCGGTTGTAATTGCAGCTGCTGCAGCTTCTGTTTAATTGTGAGATAAAACTTACCGATAATAAGCAGCTTAATGGTCGTCATATTTGTTGTTGTTACTATCGTTGTTGTTGTTGTTATCGTTGTTGTTTCTTCTTCAGTTATTTATTTTACTTAATGGTTGTTGTGCTGTTTACTGCTGTTGTTCTTGTTGTTGCTGCCGTAGCGTAGTGGTTTGTTTGTTTGCAGCTCGTTTTTGGCTTGATATTATTGTTGTTATAATTTTTTTACAATTGTTGTTGTTGTTGTTGTTTTTAATGGTTCATCGCTGCAGTTGCTGCAGCTGCATGCACTTTTTTCAATTGATGCTCACGCACCGTACATATTAATCCCACACGGTTGGCTGCACAGTTTGGCAAGCACTGGAAGCGCAGCCAACTCAAATGGCATTTTAATGTTAAAAATGCGATTGCAACAACACAAGATGATGCCGCATACGTTGCATTCTTGTTGACGCTTTACCGATTGTTTGCATTTTGTTGTTTCATTTTATTTGATTTTATTTTTATTTTTTTATTTTTATTTTTTATTTTTCATATATATTTATCCGTTGTCTACTTACGCACGCATGGCACATGGAAATTTGATTTGTTAAATGTTTTTAAAATATATAATTTTTATTGTTGTTGTTTATAAATTGCACACACATATGTGTGTATGTGTGTGTGTGTGTGTGTGTGTGTGTGTGCAGTTAGTCTTCAATTGTGCTTGAACTGTGCACTTAAAGCAGCTTTTGTTTGGGTGACTCTATAATTGAATATTTCAATTAAATTGATTGAAAATGCAGCATATGCAGCAACACAACACACTTTAGCCAATGAATATTTAAAGCCATGGACATTTCAATTTCAGGCCTAAATTACAGCAGGCAGACAGAGCACAGGGACACGTGTGCAAGGCGGAGCGATGAGCGAGGAGGGAAATTACTTAAATACAGTTGAAAATACGCCTAGACATTAAATTAACATATTTTGTTAATAATCATAATTTGTAGCTCTACTCTCAGTGTGTGTGTGTCTATTTGTGTGTGTGTGGGCCATCTTGAGTATAAAATCAACTGGCAGATCCTACACATGTAAACTGGTTACCTAATGTCTTATTCATGTTTACAGGCTTGTACACTGTGTGTTACCTGTTCGCTGTTACCTGCTTGCCTTTCTTGCCTACCTTCCTGCCTGCCTGCCTACCTTCTCTCTTGGCCCTCATGTTTATGTTGACTGTAAAATTGTTTGCGTGCTGTTAACTTATTAGAGAATGCCAGCCTAAAAGCCAAACCTTTTTAGCCCAACAATTAGCAGCAACATTTGTTCAGCACTTTCATACACAATGAATGAATAAATGAACAACAGAGAATATCATTTGATTCGCAATACAATAAGAATATCAGTTGGCTTTAAATCACATAACGCGAAGATACTGTTATTCATAAAAATCACATTAAAAACTTTTGCGAATTAATGAGATTTTTTTTGTCGCCGAGCATGAAAATTCGATAACACATAAATTTTAAAAACACTTTTAACGCAGACTTCGCAAGAATACAAATAAAAATAATAAATGTTGCAGCTCGCAAAAAAAGATATTCCATTTGATGTTTAATCTAATGGGAATTGAGCTGTCTCAATTATAATTATATTTCAGAATCCATGCAAACTTTATGTGACATTTAAAAATATGCTCCAAAAATAAGTTTATGACATATTTCTGTGAGCAATGTGAGCAATTATTTTCAACATTTTAGTTTTCTCATAATATTTTTACACGCATGAGAAACTGGACTTTAACTATGGCAACTACAGCAAGTTGAGAAAGTTTACTTTCACATTTTTTTACTCAAAATGTAATTATACAAAAAACTAAGTAAACTTTTCATAAATAATCTGCGCGCCAAAAAAGTATGCAACATAAATTGGAATATGCGAAAAGGCGCATAAAAAGCTGATAAAAAAATAGCTGATGCTATGGCCACATAATGTGCCTGAAGAACAAGCACCACAATCAGCTGTCACAGTAGAATAATAAAAATGAATTTATTTGCGTTTTGCGACGGTTGCGACGCTTGCTGCTGCTGCTGCTGTTGCTGCTGCTGCCAAGGACAACAAGTTGTCCCAAGGAAATGAAAACAGCACAAAAACGAAAGCATAGAGCATCAAGAACATACAAAACACACAAAAAAAAAAGAGAAGAAAAGACAAATAAAGCAAAATATCCTAAGAAATTATAAGAATTTGACAGATGAGCCAGAGACTGCTGAGCGCAGCTGAGCAAAGACAGGGAGGGCGGGAGAAAGAACGCGAGCTGGCAAAGCGCCCAGGTAAAAGTGGAGCACAAGTTTTGGCTTAAATTGAGCTGAAATTTGTTGTCGCTGCAGTTGGCCCACTTTTTTGTTCATCTTGTGCTTGCTGTTGTTGTTGTTGTTGTTGTTGTTGTGTGTGTGTGTTGAACCCGGCATGAATATGCATGCGGCATGTCGACAAGGTCGACAGTTTCTGGCAACAGTTGCACTTGAGTGCTGCAGCCTTGCAACGGCTTTCTATGCCACAAGCTCTCTGTCCATTTGTCATTTGTCACAACGCCTGCGACGACTGTCGAGTGCCATTTGCATAATTACAGCGCACATGAGACGCCTTATGCCGTACACCGTGTCTTGCTTTTCATTAGCTCTAAAACACACACACACACACACGCGACACTTGCTACTTGCCACTTGCCACTTGCAACATAGACGCGCTTGCAACTAACACGACTTGTACCTTCGATTGCACGACTTTTTGAAATTTCGATTGAGATTTTTAAGGAACTTCGGCTGCGTCCGCTTTTGCCGCCCGTTGCCACCGAATGCTTCTTACCAACTAACACAATTTGTATTTTATTATAGCTTAAGAACGAGGCAAACACAGCAGCAGACACGACGACTGCCAGCAGGCTTCGGCCCGACACGAGCGGCACACGAAGTCAGCCAACGAGGCAAGCCGACTGCCTTTGACGCCCGCGCAGTGCTGAAATAGAAGAGAGCCGAAAGTCTAGCAACATTTTGGGCTCTCAAATGTTGCCAAGACATACGTTATTGTGCTAGGTTAGTTAGCCAGCAGGAGAAGAGTAGATCAGGCTGCAGGCGTAAATAAAAATCTAAAAAAATAGTATAATTAAATATGTCTCAAGTGAAAGATCTTTCTTCTAATATCCTCGATAGACTTTGCATAAAAAAGCATTGCCTACTTTCAGGCTGACTTCGTTTGTGGGTCAAGAAGCCACGAATCCGCTTCGTTTGTGTTTCGTGTCTCGTTCAGCATAATAGCCGAGCGTTGTATTTAAGAGCGTGCGTGTTTCATTGCCATTGCGTTCCGCTCTCTGTTAGCAACATGTTGCCAACGATGCTCTGGCAACAAAACGCGCAACAGTTGTGCCCAGCTGAGGTTAATACTACTGTGCTACTGGCCGAGTTTAAAACCCGTCCGCACTTACACCAATTGCCACTTAACTAAAATGGCACACTCGAAATTGTTGTTGTCAACTTTCTTCTTCTGCTTTTTTGTTTTCTTCTTGTTTTTTTTTTGGTGGTGCTAAACTGTTGCCACCACCTGGCAGCCCCTAGTTGAGGCTAGTACAGTTTTAATGCTGGATCACAAACTACTCTGACGCAATCAGCAAAAGTGGCCAAAAAGACTCGACTCAAAGCGGTCCAAAAATGCCATACTTAAATGCAAACGCCAAGCCAGAGGGTTAACTCATCACAGTGGAAACTCGGTTGAGGAACAGCACACATACATCAACATACATCAAGCTAGACCTCTTTTAGAATATGCACATAAAACGAACAAAAAATATATATATTTCGCAAACTGTGCGCCAACTTTGCACTGGCAAACACCTTAGCACACACACACACACACACACACACACACGCACACACACATGCATATATAGAGATACACGTCGACACAGATATAGTTGCAAATACAGATACAGATACAAATGCACATTCACAAAAGTTGTTAAAAAGTCCAAATAAATTTGTTTTTGTCGTTTGGTTGGATGCCTGATGTTGGCACTCGAGTCTTTGACATAAATTTATGCGTTTTGTGTGCCCCCAACAGCAACAACAACAACAACAACAAGAACAGCTACAACAACAGCAACAAGAAGAACAGCAACTCAACCCGGTTATAGATCAGGTCATGGATTGCTCTAGGTGCGGGTGACTCCTTGCCAAAGGTGTGAGTTGAGTTGAGTTGAGTTAAGTTGAGTGCAAGCGGAAAGGGGGAAGAGGGGAAGGGGGATTGGGGAAACGGAAAAGGGGTGTGATTGCTGCTGACAAACTAAAGTGTATTTCGAAATTGAGTTGTCATAAAAACAGCCAGCACAGTTTAGTAGTATATGCGAGGTACAGTGAAGACTCGCTAGGATGTGGAATAAGCTACTTAGAAGTTTCACAAATATTTGCAATGTTGAAACAATATTTCTGAAGAATTATATAAAATATAATATAAAATATATGTAATAATAAATGTAATATAAAATATACAATTTTGTGTGTTAATCTAAAATATTTTTATAATTAAATAAATAAATAAGCAGGCATTAAGCATTATTGTCATTATTTAAATTTTCCATGTTTCTATTATATTTATCGTAATAATTTTTAAAATTTATTTATTTAGAGAGTTTTTAATAAGTGAATAGAACAAACTTCTCATTTTCCTAGTTTAGTTTTCTTTATTATATTTATTTTATTTCACTTTATTATATTTCATTTAATATATTTTACATTATTTCAAGAGCATTAAAATTATAATTAAATGCAAAATTCAAATTTAAAATGGAATACTTGAAATGTTTTTAGTTGTTCTAATAACTTTCATAAATATTTCAATGCCTCAATTATTTAACAAGTTTCATTAAGCCAACAACATTCAGCTTATTGTTAACCTGCTGCCCATAACTTTGTGCTGATCCCAACAGCTCGAAATATGCTCTGGAAATATGTGTTAAATGTTGGCAATAACGACTTAAGAGCGTAAACAAGGTAGCAGATGAATGATTATGCATTTAAGACTGCAGCTGCATAACTTTGTGCTTAACCTGCTGAGAGCTGCCAGTTGAAATGAATTTTAATTTGAAAATGCCATAGCTTAGGTATTTGTTGTGCAATTTTCACTGTAGTCGCTTGGACCTGTACACGGCCACAAGCTTTGGCTACGGCATTGGATTTTTATTTGCCTGTTTTGTGTAGCTGTAACAACTGAGAGAGAGAGAGAGAGATGAGAGAGAGGGGAGAGAGAGAGGAGGGTAGCAGCTCTAACTCACGACTTTGGCCACTTGAGGCTGAGATACTTGCGCTGCGCCTGTGACTTTTTCAACTCCTGTATCTCACTCTCAGACAGTTGGCATTACAACTAGTCATAAAATACGGAGACGAGCTAAAAGCTGAGGCAAACTTTTTTCGATTTAAATAAAAAACGAAATGGGAGAGGGGAATGGAGTTAAATATAACGTCAGGCAGTTTGAACTTTGATGACGAGAGCTGTAAACTGGGAAACAGGCGGATGAACCAGATATTGTACAACCTGTCCAACATTTGTGTGTGTGTGTGTGTGTGTGTGTGTGTGGACTGCCTTAACTTTCGGCAGGAAGATGAATATGAAAAGCAATATGAATACAGCTCGTAACATTCACAATATTCACAACATTCACAACATTCACAATACTCACATGGGCTGTCAACGCGAGTGATGTGAATAATATTTTGTTGCTGCGATTTCTTTATTATTTGTCCTGCAAACGGAAGCGATGAAACCGACGACGGTTTAAACAGTTTTTAATTAATTTGCACAAGGACAATGCCGGCTGACAGCAGCTGCTTGGCATAAAATGCACGTAAACGAATTGTGCAGTTGTCTATCGTTGGTGGTCGTGGCTGGAGGGACGAGGAAGTGAAGTGGGGAAGCGAGTGAAGGGATAAAATTAAAATTGTAGCGTAATTCTTGAGGCTTACTGCAACTGCTACAACAATTTCAGTTAATCAAATGACATGCACTGCGCACACACACACACACACACACACACACAGAGAATGGTTGGGCATGGCTGCCACATAAATCACAGCCTTCTCTCTCTCTCTCTCTCCGTCTCAGTCTGTCTCTCTCTTCATTGCCTCTTGCCGACATCGACATAATTGCTTAAACAAAATGCTGCGCACTATTGAGCAATTATGCAATCTCCTCCTTGCTCTACTCCCATCTCCCCTACACCCTCCCCCACCTTCACCCCACCCCACACTTAGCGCTGCTCCACTTGTATTCCCCTCTCACAAAAGTATGCAAAACTTTATGCCAGAAATTAACAGCCGCCAAAATGTCTTAATATATTCAACGATTTTCGGTTGTCGTTGTCGACAGTTTTTGGCTCCTTCATCATATAATTTATGCGCGTTTTAATTTCATTTTGTGCCTAACAAATGCCACGCCCAAAACGCCCATTAAAATATGTTATTTTGACACCTTCAAGGTTGCGCCCCCTTCGACACAACACAACTCCCCGCCCCCTTCGCCCTTTGCACTGAAAAAAAGGTCGAAAGTGCCTCAAGGCACAGGACTAGGCCCAGACAGACCCAGAACCAGTCCCAGAACCAGTCCCAGAAACAGGCCCAGACCCAGGAACCAGGAATCAATATGCCACCAGATTGTTCTACACTTATGCCCAAGGATATTAGCTGCGTTTCATCAGGGTTGAGCTATTTACATAGCGAAAGGACTTTCTTGAATAATGTATGACGCACGCTGCTGTTGTTGCAGAATTCCTACAACTTCCCACATCAATTGGGAAAACCTTTTCAAAAATAACTCTCAGCACATTATTAGAAAATTTAGCGAGGGGGAATCATTAATAAATAATTTATCATTTCTATATTTAAAAAGTTCATCAGATAGGCATTACCATAAATTGATAGAAATTATTTTTAATTTTTTCTTTACGTGCTGTTAAATATTTAACTTAAACATTTTAACGGTATAGAATATTATTGTAATATTATTTAAATTACTTGTTGGCATTTTATTATTTTGGAATTTTATATATTTTATAAATTTAAGCTTTAGTATCAATATTTTATAATTAAATAGTTTTTGTTATTAATTTAATTAATAAATGAGACAGAAATGAGAATATTTCAATTAACAATAGTACAGATATAATGTTATTATTTAGATTATATATACTTAATTTCTTGTTTTAATTTAAAAACTGCATAAATATTAAATTTATTTAGTGCGTATTATTATAATTATTTGTTATATATTATTATTTAGATTAATATTTTTAATTTTGTACATTATTTATTTAGCCCGTATTATTATTATTATTTGTTATATATTATTATTCAGATTCTATGATTTAATTTCTTGTTTTAATTTAAAAACTGTATAAATATTATTTTTATTTAATCTGTATTATTATTATTATTTATTATTTTTATTTTTATTATTTTGTATATATTAATATTCAAATTATCATTATATAATATAATTTTAAATATTTTTAACACATATTATTTGATTTAAATATATTTAAGCTTTTGTATTCATTCTTTTTAAATGTATTTAAAAAAACTCTATTTATTATATATAAATTATATATTATACTACACAAATTTGTAATTCTTCAAAAAGAAGAGTATTTAAAGTTCGTTGTAGTGATTAATGCAAATTGCCAGTTGTTTTACTCAACACTAAATCCATTTTGCATAAATTGTTGTTCCTGTTTGCTGGCGTTTTCATTGTTGTTGTTGTTATTGTTGTTGTTTTTGTTGGCGCATTTCAAAATTCACAATTCAAAACGTGTTAATTAGGCACAGGATGTGTTGGAATGAGGTGGTAAGGGTGACAGGGGGAGTGGTGGAGGGGCGCGTGGCTGTAGTTTATACATTTACAGGGGCTCAAATGTGTTAATGACTTGCCAAGCCGCCAGGGCAGGCAAGAGCAAGACAGCCAGCTACCGTTGAAGAGGCAACTGCTCCTCCCCACCCTTGCTTATTCCCTGCTCCCCCGTTTGCCACTTCCTTCGTCACTCAACACTCAACAGTCGACACTCGCAGCCCGCAAACCGCTTACCTTTCTTCAATTTCCGCGCTTTGTGTTTTTTGTTTTTTGTTTTTTGGATGGGGAGGTGTCAATAAAATTAGCATTTTCTTTTCTTTCGCATTGTTTTGCCGCTGTTGTTTTGTTTTCGCCTGTCGCACAAATTAAAGAGGGCTCATGGGCGTGGCACATTACGCAACTAAATATTCATGCGACTTGCTTAAAAGTTTTGACAAGGCAACAACGACGCTGCCTCCACTACTTCCACAGCTTCAACTTGTTCTGCTTCTACTTTTGCACATATTGTTGGCTGTCACATTGGCACTTGCTCCCCGCTTGCCCCCGCCCCCTTGGGACAGCCATAACTATCAAATTACGTTTCGACATGTGTGGCAAGTCGTAAAAAGCAATGTTCGGCCCATAAACACCTGGCAGAAGCAGCAGCAGAAGCAGAAGCAGCTTCAGCTTGACTAAGAGTCTGCGTAGCGAGCGCAGTTTAAATATTTTATTGTAATTAAGCCGCGAATCTCTCCCCAAGCGAGACCTTAAAATCAGCGCCAGATGTTGTTGAAAACTGCACACACCCACACACACACGCACACCCACTCACACACACACACACACACCTAGGTAGTCAGCAAATGTTCCTTTGTTTCGTTGCGCTGATTTATAACCGCAAGTTTTGTTGCCCCGAAACTTTTCGCTGGCCGGGGCAGTTAACATTTGGCTTACTGCACTCCTTAACACTATGTTGCCGTTAATAATGCAACAGCAGTGCCAGCTGCAACGCATCTCTCCATTTCCCCATCCTGTCAGCTCAAGACAATGGAGGCAACAACCAAAAACACACAAAAAGAAACTGAAACAGAAGCAGAAGCAGAAAAAAAATAATATAAATGAAAACTGTCAAATGAGCCACAATTGCAATTGTTCATCCGCTTGTTGCTAAGCTACCTTAATGAGATGAATGTGTGTGTGTGTGTGTGTGTGTGTGTGTGTGTGTGTGTGAGTGTGTCAGTGTGGTTGTTGGTGTGTGTGTTTGCCTGCTGTTGAAAACTTTCACCTGTTAATGACATTGAAGAGCGCGGGAGGGCGGGTGAAAGGGGACAGCAACGAAATGAGAAACCAAACAAAACAGCAGCAACCGAAAGTAACTTTTGCAGCAACTTTTGAAAAATGTTTTACAACTAAAACTTTAATTAAAAGCGGAAATGCATTATTGAAACCAAATGCTGAGATTGAGACTGAACAACTGCGGAACTGCGGAACTGCAGAACTGCAGAATTGCAGAATTGAGACAATGCTGAGGACAGCAGCTGAATGCGAAACTGAAAATACTCTAATTTGAAAGCAAACAGATTGCACTCGATTAACTAATAATAAAACTACTTCTAATTTAATTTATTTAATTAATAATTAATAATAAAACTACTTTTAATTTAATATATTTAATAGAGAATTCAAAATAGTTTTATATACTAAATAATTATTATTTATAAATATTGATTTTCATTTTTAAATGCAATGCAAAGTATTTACTTTCGAAACTTGAAAACTTTCATTAGAATCCTTTTCTTGAGATTATCTTGCTATTTAACTACTTAAGCAAACGTGTTGACTGATCCTATTGCTTAAGTAGTTCAGTCGACTGCATAATACCCTGTAAAGTTCTCTATACTTTTATTACATTGATAATGATTTCTACTTAACTGAAAATATGCCAATTACCAGAATCTATATCATGACAATAAAGTGGCAATAAGAAATGGCAACCTGCCATTGGTCTGGCAACTCATGCGTCATTTCTAGCAGCTTGTGTCCTTGCCAATATTTATAAATTGAATCTTTACCTAATATATGCACAACATTGTGTAAAATATGCATTTATATTGCTATTTGTAATATTTGTAGGAGTTTGTAATATTCTGATTAAATTAAGCGCAAGCACCCGTGTGTCGTTCGCTGTCTCGCTCGCACACATGCGCTGGCCGCAAAGGGAAAGAGAAAGCGATTCAATGCAAAATTCCTCTTCAAATTATCTTTCTTATTTATAAACATATCTTGATGAAACTGTCAGTATTGCTTCTGTATAAACAACTTCAAGCTCCAGTTAAGTTAGAAGAGTTTACGCAAAGAAATGTGGCCATAATTAGTTATTAGAATTATTAGTTACTAGGTTAGTTATCGAAAATCGAACATAAACTTGATTTAGAGAGTATATACTTGAACATTCATGCCAAACTTGTTGTCTCTAGCTTTCATAGTTGCTGAGATCAACAGACGAACAAAGCTCAAACCTCTCCCCTGTTGATACTGATTAAGAATATATATACTTTATAGGGTCTGCCACGCCTTCTTCTGCCTGTTGCACACTTACTACACAAATCTAATATATCCCTGTACAGGGTACAAAAGTTAACATTCTAGGCACATGCCAATTTAATGAGGTTAACCGCAAGCTAAAACTCAACTCTGTTCCACATTTCTGCTCTAGTTCTGATAGACTCTATAGATAATTGCTTTATGGCTTAAAAAGCTGTCAAATGGAAAAAGCATTTTGTAGTCCATTCAATTTTAGTAGTAGAATGATGCAGAGAAATTGAATTGAATACAGGTTATAAAACTAAATGTTTTATGGCTATGGAAATGTTGCGCAACTACATTAAAAGTAATTGTAAGACTATTTACAACTCTATAAAATTCAAAATCAAACTCTGTGTGATATGCAAATAAAATGTGAGAAAGTTGTTGCACAACAGAGTCGAAATAAATGACAGAAGTCAGCCTGTTAGACGGGGATTAAAGCGGAATAAAAATGTATAATTAAATGCAAATACAAAGCAGACTTATAAGTACTTAATCATGGCGATTAAATGCTGCTCAAACTACGGCCAACACAGCAAAGTAACTATTAAATGTATTATTACAACACAAAAGCTTTAAAGCCATAAAATAAATTATTTAATTAACTAATTAGATAGATAAATAAATATGAGATTTGAGGCAGCATGTAAGAGTTCTTGGGTTAATTTATAATGAATGTTGCTTCGAAATAAGACGAGCTATGTTTTGACAACATTTCCAAGGGAAATCTTCTTAAACAGAACTAATTTGCTTGTTATTATTATTAAGATATATATGATAAATTACTAGATATGCTGTAAATGAATTCAAAACATGTATATTCGATCGTATAGCCCGAAACGAGACAGAGCCTTTAAACGAAATCAAAGGTATCACAGCTCAGAGTAGGAGCTGGGCAGCGTGATGAGAGCTGGTGAGAGTGGAAGAGAGGGAGAGAGGGAGTGGGGAAAGTGCACGAATGAAAGGCCAAAATCGAACGACAAACGGCACGACATTGATGCAATTGCAATTGCAATTGCAATGTGCATTTATTCAGCTGTAAATCAATAAATTTTAATTAAAATTGCAGCCACACGCAGACCAAGCGGGTGCACGACAATTGTTCTGCATCCGCTCTCGCTCTCTCTTTCGCTCTCGCTCTTTCTATCTCTTTCGCTCTCTTTGTCTGTCTATCTGCCTCTCCCTCACGAGTGAGCACTACTGCTCCCTCTTCGTTTAATAAATGATACATCAAAATGGCAATGCAACTTTTAACTAAAATTTTGTGTTCCCCTCCCATTTCCCAACTCCAGCTGCAGTCTGAGTCCAGCTTTGCTGCTTGCGGGCTTCATGTGCGTTCAATGTTGGAGTCCTGTATTGATAATAGAATTGTGATTCGCTTTCGTATTCGTATTCGTGCTCGTTGCTCGTGCTCGTGTTCGTGCTCGTGTTCGTGTCCGGTCAAAGGCAAATCTGATAATGCGCATTTCCGCTGCCGATAAGCGCTGCTCAGCATATAATTTGACAAGGTCGCATCCGCGAATATAATAGATTTGGCGATTTGGCGTACCCAAAGCAAAGCGACGCGTCGCTGCCTCGGAACCAGCCGCCGCATCCCCCTTGTTTGCCGCAGCCTCTCAGTCGGCTTATAATTTTGTTATGCATTTCGATTTTGGCAATTGCTATTTGTGATTTTGCAATTTCGATTTTGATTTGCGATTTTTAGTGCCTGTGATTCGCAGCATTGACAGGGCAAGCATCCATCTATCTATCTATCTATGTATCTATCTAGCTATCTATGTATCTATATATCTATCTATGCATCTATCTAGCTATCTATGTATCTATCGTTTGAGCGAGCTTGTCAAACATTTCGCGGCATTTCCGCACGTTCGTCGACAATGCATAAGACAACAAAAACAAATGCATTGCAAATTGGTAAATGGAAAATGGCAAATGGCAAATGGCAAATGAAATATCAAACATGAGAAACTTTAAAATTGAGAAACATGAATTGTTGTTGAATCGTGAATTGCGATTGTGAAATGCGAAATGCGAAATACGACATGAAAATTGGTAATAAAAACAACTCGATTTCAGTTTGTGCTTTTTGTCAATCGTTTTGCATAATTTATTGTGAAATTATTGAGCTAATGAAGTGCGCGCTTTTCTGTTTGGTTTTCCAGGCTCAGATTACGAGCCAATTTATGCAGGCGCGCGACTTTCCTGTGCCATAAATCTTGCCACGAATCGCACAGCCGCATGCAACAAATCATGACGACAGCCGAGTGTTGCCACAGAAGTTTATCAAGCGAATCTTAAGAAATGTTTGCAATGTTTCATTAAATACAAAATTGAAATCGTTTATTTTTAATTAAATATGAAATTTACAATTTATTTCAAATATATTTTTTGTTTTTATTGGAAAATAAGTATGTTTTATGTTAAGTAGCTTTAAAAGTTTACTTAAAATTGCAAATACTCTTAATTGAATATTGTTTTAAATATAATTTCGTCATTTACAAAAATTTATTTTATTTGTATTTTTCAGATTTCTCGCTTCATTCAAGAAGTTCTCAAGTTAAGCAGTTTAAATGGTAAGTGCTTTTGCTTGTTTAAACTTTTACTATTTATATATTTAATTCCATGATAGATATTGAAAAATATCAAATATAAATATTGTATGATATAAATCTGTGTAAAATCTTTGCCATAAATCAGATATATTTATCACTATATTTTGAAACATTTCTGAAGCAAAGCAGCTCATAGGGCAACTTCTTTTGCTTACTTAAACTTTCTCCAAATATATTTAATCAAGAATGTTTTTGGCGACCTTTGATTGTTAATTATAAATTATTTTAGCCGGCTCAAGGTTCAATTTATAATATATTTAATTTCTATAATAAATATTTAATATTTATCTGAGTAAAATGTGTATAAACTATCAACAACTTAGGCACATCTCGCATATGAAATTGAAGTGCATTTTCGAGAGCGCATAAAGTTTTGAAAGCTTCTACACACACACACTCACACACACACACACTCACACACACACACACTCACACACATACACACGAACACACACATGTTAGACATACACTTCTCATAGTTTGTGACGAATTGTAATACAAATGAGCTAAAGCTAGGTAACGACAACGGCAACGGCAATTGCACGGACTGTCTCCACAAGCGAGCTGCATGAAAGGGCGGTGGGGTGGCAGTGCCGGGGGGATGGCAGCAAGAACAACCCAGAACCTGTATCCCGGCACGTCGTTTAGCGCAACAACTTAATTTGCATATCAGCGCCGCCAAATTGCAGGCGGCATGCAACGCATAAAGCGCGGAATGAGTTGTGAAAAGACAGGGAAAGAGAGAGAGAGAGAGAGGGGAGAGAGAGGTAGAGTTAGAGTTAGAGAGAGAGAGAGTGAGGAGGGAGAAGGGAGACGAAGGCGCTGGCTCTAACTGAAGTGTAGGCAACTTTGCTGGAAATTGTTTAGCAGCCTTTGGCAGCGCACACATGCAACGAGCATGAGGCATGAGGCATGTGGCATGCGGCAAGAGGCATGAGGCACGAGGCACAAGCACTTCATCAATTTGCCAATAAACTTGCGAGTAGTTTTCGCAATAGTTGCCAACATTTCAATCAGGCCAAACACTCAGCGCGCGCAAACTCCTCCCCTCCTCTCTCTCTCTCTCCACCACACGCTCCACTCTCTGCTCGATTCGTTTACTTTTTGGAGTCAGCGTTAAATTTTATGCACATGGCACAAATCGAAATGTAAATCCAAATCCAAATTCAAATCCAAATTCAAATGCAAATGCAAAGTTGTTGCTGATTTGGCGTAAAATTAACAGGCGAAACGCGCGCGCAAAGGACTTGGGCTCCTCTTGGAATGTGGGCAATTAATGTGAGGAGCTAGCCGCCCAGCTAGCTGCCAGGGACGTGGGTCAAATCCAAGTAGCAAGTAGCAAGCGGCAAGTGGCGGCAAGTGGCAAGCAAAGCCACCGTCGCGTCGCGTCTCAAATTAAATTTGCATTTCAAATTCGTTTTCGGCGCGTTTTGTTGACAGCCAGTAGATGGAAGGGGGGATTGGGTGGGGGAACGATTGAAGGGGATTATGGCATGTCCAGGCTGAATCAAAGCATTTAGTTGGACACCCCTCCCGCTGCCCATACCACTTGCTCTCTCAAATGTATTGACAGTCGAGAAGCAAAAGAGAAAAAGAGAAAGGGAAAGAGAAAGGGAAAGAGAAAGAGGAGGAAAACAAGGCAGGTGCAGAGCTGAGGCGACTGTCGTCTTGCATATAAATCAAAATAATTTTGTTTGGTTCTGTAATTTGGTGACAAGGAATGCGAACAAATGGCAGAGGGGTGGGACGGCGAAAGGGAGGGAGTACAAGTTGCGCACTGAAATCATGAAAAGGACAAATGAAGTGAAATTTAAATGATTGCATACTTCGAGGCGTTTGTTAAACCATTTATTTTCACCTAATTGCACACTCGAGTGGACGCAGTCCAAGGCACAGTCGGAGGCAGAGTCAGCGCTTGAGGCAGTGGCACTTACACAGTTGGCTGAACGAGGCCAATGTGGGCACGGAGGGGTGGGGGCCAAAGGGGGAAGCCACCATGTTACGCAACATAGCTACAAAATATTTGCTGACATTTTGACATTACTCTAGCTCCTCCCCAGTTTCAACAACAACAACAACAACAGCAACAACAACAACTTCATTTCAGCGAAGGCTCAATCGTTGGCCTCTGCTTCATTAGCCAGGACAACAGGCACAAAACTTTGTTAGCTTGACATGTGCTTGAAAATGCTTTTTATTAAATTCCCGCTCAACTCGTGTGTTTGTCACAATAAACGAAAACCAATTATAAAGCGGCACAAAAGTGCGAAATGCCGGAAATTGCCACAAATTCTAGAGAAGGGCGCCTCAAAGCAACTCGACAACAAAACCATGACGAACTACAACTAAATGCTTTGCAAAAGTCCCACATTATATAACATAGAATTCAGCACAAACTTCGCTTTCAAGTTATATATTTTATTAAGGCTTTCTAGTCAAAAATTGTTTAGAAACAACTGCACAACTGAGAGAATATATCGAGGAAGAGGAAAAAACTGTTTAAAATATTTTAATAATTAAGAATATTTATAAAATAATTTATTAAATAGAAAATACAAATAAAATAGCATAATTTAGCTAAATTATATAGACAGTTTTTCCAGCTAACATTTATTATTTGTATGTTTAAATATTTAACATAAATTTAACAGACTAGCCAGAAAACAGTTAAGTTTGAACCGAAGCAAATTAGAGAACTTAACTTAACCTATTTTAATAATTAAATGAAGTCACATTATTTTTTTTTATTTCATTTATTTTATTTCATCTTCTTCGCTCAATTCGCACTCAATTGCATTCATAAATCACAGGCATATGTAAAGCATAAACTGTGATGGACTGTTGGCAGTTCCTCCAAAACTGTGACACATTGCGGCAGCCCAGTGCTTGTCATGCATAAATCACAATTGCTCTCAAACTGTGCGAATGCTTTAAAACTGTTGGCGAAATTTACAAAATTTCCGAAAATTGAAAATCATTCATTGAGCTGGGCGCTGTTGCTGCGGTTTCACTTAACTTTTGACCCCCTCTCATTGTCTCTCTGTCTCTTTGTCTCTACCCCGCATTTCGCTCCCTGCGATCCGCTTGAAATGTGCGACAAGAGCAATGCGCTTCCTCTCAAGCAAACTTCCCAGTTGCTACTTGCTCGTTGTCTCTACTTCTCGCTGTCTCCACTTCGCTCTCGCTCTCTCTATCCCTCTCTCTCTCTCTCTCTATCCCTCTCTCTCTCTCTCTCTCCCTCTCTGTCTCTATCATTTCCCTGACATTACATTCTAGCCGCCGCCTTCAAGTCATGACATGTGCAGGAAATGCGTTTTCTGGCGCTGCAAACGCTATGTTTCCCGTCGCCTGTTACGTCTCACCCGCTGCTCCCACTGCTCCCCACGTACTAGCTACTCCTGTTGGCTTTCAGTTTGGCTGTGGCTGCTGCTGCTGCCGCTGCTGCTGCTGCTGCAGTTACTCGGTTTTCGGTTGGGTTTACGGTTACGGTTTTTTGGTTATGCCGTGTGCTGTGGCGCCTCTTGCGAAGCACCATAAATATTTAAATTGTGTGCCGCCTCGCGATTTCTGATTCTCTCTCGACATCACCACGTCCCCTATCCATTATTCGCCCCCCCTTCCCCTCCCTTTGCGTGTTGCTTGCCGGCTTATTTTTTGACAGTTATCGATTCGCTGCTCCACACGAGACGCTGGCGTTTTATCTTGCCAGGCTTGCAATTCATTTCCTAAAATATGCATGTGAAAAAAGCAAGTAGTGTGGAGTGGAGCGGAGCGGCGGGGTTAAGGGGTTAAGGTGCAGAGGCAGCAGCGGCAGCAGCATAGGGAAGCCAAGCGGCATCATTACATTGGCTACGCGCTGTCAAGCTGCCTGCCTGCCTGGCTGCCTGGCTGCCTGCCTGTCTGTTCCCCTCCTCTATCAACCCCACCCGCCGCCGCCGCCGCCCCCGCCCCCTTAGCACCCCTTTTGGCTTCTCATTGAGCTTGCCACATCCAACACATTTGCAATATGTACGAGTTATGCGGCATAAGCCTCCAACTCGCACTCATTTCCTTCTTTCAAGCCAGTTAAAAAGTTTTCCAAGTCGTTCGCTGCTTTGTGCATGTTTAACTTTTGCCTGTCAGGACGTTGTGGAAGTATTTCGTTCTTATTACCAACCCCCAGTTGCCCCAACCACTGGCCCTTTGCCGCTTTACCCCTTAACTCCTTTGCTTTGATCAAAGTGACACTCAAGTGCTGCAAATTCACAAATGCAATGTTTCCCCATTCCCCACTCTCCACTCCCCATTCCACATTGCCACACGCTGTACACATGCAAAAAGCCGCACACTTGACAGCCTACAAACTGAAACAACAACTCAATTAGCACACCCAAAATATAACTCAACGCATTTCAAAATATTCCTGTTTTTAGTCCTAATTGAAGGACTCCTGAGATTTCTCTCTAATATTTCGGTTCTATTGACCCGTAAATTTAATTTACTTTTCCCACACTCTCTCTCTCTCTCTTTCCCCCTATTTTATAATTGATGTGCAAATATTTAGTATTTACTTGGCAAACGCGTCACATTGTCAAGAGAAAGTACTTATGTGTTTTGCACAGTGTACGAGACAGTTGCTGGCTAAAGTACTTTGAAGGCTTTTCAACTTTCTTGTTATGGTAAATGAGTTTCGTATGTGTTAATGAAATATATATATATGCTATATTATTGAAGAACTTTCGTATATGCTTGCTGAGAATGAAGCGTTAAGTTAATTTATTAACTACTTTAAATTATTTCAATTTTATTATTAACTATTTCATTGTGAACTTTGTGAATATGCGACTCCTTGAATATCCTGCAATATATATATATATATATATAATAACTTTTACTGAAATCTATGACGCATTCTAGGAGACATGACAGACCCCATTAGACATATCAATTGTTGTTCAAAACGATGAGATTATTCGATATATGCAAGTCTATCAGTTTCTCTGGCCACTCAACTCTCAATTGTTGAGCTATCTTAGTGAAACTTTGTACAGTTCCAGCAATTTGCTGCAGGCATAACATAAGTCAGTCTGGGGCAAATGGGAGCACTAAATCTAATAGAGATCATAGCAACAATCAATAGAGAATAGAGAATTTGAAACTTGAAATTTAAATTTAAATTTTAAACTAATTTTTTACACTCAAATTACATTTGTAATTATTTTTAATTTAATTATCATAAGAGTTTGTTTTTATACTTGGGTCGACTGCTGTTAGTCGACGTTAAATAAATAAATAAATAAATAAAGAAATAAATAAATAAATAAATAAATAAATAAATAAATAAATAAATAAATAAATAAATAAATAAATAAATAAATAAATAAATAAATAAATAAATAAATAAATAAATAAATAAATAAATAAATAAATAAATAAATAAATAAATAAATAAATAAATAAATAAATAAATAAATGCACAAACTTTGTTTTTTCTAAAGATAGCTTAAGCAATCTTGCACACCATGCAGTTGCAATTACCTTACGCATTCTCATCAAATTAGAAATTACACAACTATATCATATAGATTGATATCTATTTGTCAAAAATAAACTAACTTTCTTACTGATCGATAGCTCAATGCAAGCATATGAAATACACAATTAGTTAGACTAGACTTGAACGAGTGAGTCACCAAAGTGCAGGGAAGCCCACTTATGATACGAAATTGCTCAGACTAAAATTGCTGAGACTCCAAGAGTAAAATAAACAAGAATAAACTACAAATATCAGCAAAGTATAGAAACATTGCTTATCTGGCTGATAAGATTGCCCAAATGATTGACTGATATGAACAAGTATTTGTAATCAGGCAATAAAACGTTCAACATATTCGCTTCATATCGTAAAGCGCACACGCTGCGTATGCGTAATGCTGAGAGAGGTATTTGCAAAGCTTTTATATCAATTGAGTTTCATTTCGATTAGCGGACAGTTCAGTTGTGTGCAGCAAGTTAAAGCGTTTGGACGTATCCAATTGAAGTTCCTCAGAGTTATATTCCTGTCAAATAAACCAACAGAATGCCACCAAACGATCGTTGCGGAGGACCACCACGTCGTGGCCCCATCATCAATGTGCAGATTGCACCACGCTGGCCCCGACGTCATCATCATTCCAATGTTGTTGTTGTCCAGGCGCCACCACCACCACCGCGGCCAGCACCCGTTGTGTATGTGCAGCAGCCACCGCCACCACCACGCCCGGCACAAGTTGTTGTGGTGCAACAGCCACCACCGCCGTATTACCCACCACAGTCGGATGGCCACTACCACAATCCACCTGGCTACTAGAAGAAGCAGTTCGGATGAAGGACGATCAGGCAGCAGGATCTTCTAATGAATTTACGCATTTCCTTAACACTTAGCACATAAATCATATGAAATAAATATATATATATATATACTATAACTTAGCGAAAACACTTGTTCGATTCGATTCGATTTGTTTTGCATTTCGCCATTGCTTATCGCACTGATAAGCGCTTATCAGTGGCCAACAGACGGCGATAAGGCAGCTGCAAACTCTGACAACCCGAACGCTTTGATTATAATCAATAATTATTGAGGCATTCATCGAACCCTTTTGCCAAACAATAACTACAGCCTGCAACAACTACAAAGGACAACTGGTCTATGATACAGCGAATTACAATACAAAACAACAAACTATCTGATTATCAGCTATGCAACAAGCGAGGTCAGTTCAAGAAGTATGCGGGAGTTTTAACTGAATTAACAGAGCAGAAACTGCGACTGTATTATAATATGGAATCAAATAATTTATTATTATTTGTAATAAATAAATGAATACATAAAAATATACAGATAGCAAACATAATTATTTAGGCACTTCAAATGTATTCAGTAATTAACAATATTAATATGAATATATTTATGACTATTTAATATTATTTATTATTTACATTAATAAACATAGAGTATTAAAATTATAATATTATAAATATTAATAAAATAATAAGTATAATATATAAGCATATATGAATAAACTCATATTAAGTACACAAAATAATAATTATTTACAAAATAAATAAAAAATGTAAAAATTAAAATGTATTAAAGAGCATTTTATAAAAATATATAAATATGTATAAAATAAAAAATAAAATATATATTTTTTTCGCTTTCATTAATATTTCTATATTTTTGTATAATTCTCTTTTATACATTTTAACAATTATTATTTTCTATAATTAATATTACTTATTTATTTATTACAAGTTATAATTCCTTATTAAACACATTTTATTTATATTAATTATGAAATTGTTTATTATTATTAGTTATGTTTCTATCGCAAATTAAATATTTTTTATTATTTCTTTTATAAATCTTTACTATTGAATTCATATATACTAACACAAAGTCGGTAGAAAACATAAATTAATTAGTATTATAATAAAAATCTATATGGAATTTTCTGAAGTTTATGTAGTAAAACTTTTCGCGTATTTCAAGAGAAACATTATTTATATTAAATGCCTAAAAATATGTAGAATTCAATAAAATCTATATAAAGAAGAAAAATTAGAAGTCGTCAAAAATTTCTCAATATGAATATAACAAACCATTAGTTTGAGTAGAATTTAATTATTTGAATTGAAGCCTTGCATATAGCATATACTTGTCGTCTAACCCTCGCATTAGGCGCTATCGATATCAGTTCATAATTGACAGTTCCTATGACTAAACACCTGTGCTGTAGACGCTTATCTTGAGCATTGGAATGGCATGGAATCGAATGGAATGGAAATGCCATTAAGCCCCACAACTGATTGATGGCATTCGGTGTAGGCAAAGGCAAAAGCCAAAAGCCAAAAGCAATGGGAATGGCAATGGCAATGGCAATGGAAGTGAACTGAGTGTTTCGTTAGCCCGAATCATGTTTTGGCATTGCGACAATGCGCAGTATTCGATGTGTTGTGCTTGAGAGCGCACTGTTGTAGAAGCGAGAACGATGCGGGTCTACTATGAAGATTCCTATCGCTATGGTCATCATCATCACCATCATCGCCCAAGTAAGCAACTGTTGAGCTGTTGAGCAACCTGATCATATGATTGATGCAAATCATTAATGCGAACATGCAACATGTAATTATACTCAATTATTAACGCATGCTCGACAGATATCGAGATTGATGTTTTCTCCGGCTATGGTGGGTCATATTATCCGCCGGCGATTGCTCGGCCTGAAGTCATCGTCGTGAATCAGCCGGCCAACTATAACAACTATATGCCACTGCCAGGTGGACAAATGATGTTGCCACAACCACAGCCACAGCTACAGCCACAACCACAACCATATGGCGCAGTGGGCATGGCCAACTCAACGGGTTACTATCAACAACAACAGGGCTATCAGTATCAACAATATCAGCATATCAACAATCCACCCTATCCACGCTGGTAGACAATGACGAAGTCAACTGATCGAGAGTGTCTATCACTTAATGAAATTGTTTGAAATTAATTGTTTGTGTGTGTACGACCAGTAAATAAAGTAATCTATAAGCTTGCAAGAACAAACCTCTCCAGAGATATCAATCAGTTGCGCCCACTTGAGTTGTGATTTACAAATTCTTTATACATATAGAAATATAAATTATCTCACTAATGTGGGAATTCGAATGGAAATTGAACGCTTAAAATTCTTCTAAAAACCACAATAAACCTTTTGCGCCCAAAAGCAAACATTAAATATATATTTTCTTTACTTAAAACATTTGATAAACTGGCATAGCATACCATTAGGTGCATATTCTTGACTCGAAAGCGAATCAAGTTGCAATAGATTCATCAATAAAATCTTTAGAATTTTCCAACAATTTTCACTCAGTTAGTCATTGTCGAGAAATAGTCAATTTCTCATTATCATTATGTGAGATTGAGTTCATAGGAAGACCTTTTGTTAGGTCAGGATGGCAAACTGGAATCAAGCTAGGAGAAACTCAATTGAGTTCCTTTTATAGACATCACAGTTCAGCAGACACTTTTCAATTCTCTCTTTCACTTTTTCTTTAAAACAAATATGTAAGATAAATATAAAAAAACAAATTCCCTCAGTTTGCAATTTCCAAAACAAAGTCCAAAAAAACAAGAACATTAATCAATTTAAAAATATTTCATTGCTTATTGCACTCACAGCTAATTGTTTGAACTGAACTGAAATCAAAAGTAAACTAATTGTTAGTATTACTAAATTAATAAATTTAAATAAAGCAATTTTTGAACTTCTACTTCTACGACGCCATTCAATCTTTCATTTCCATTGGAATTGTTTATTTGAAAACTAAAACTAACGTTCCAGCTGACAGAATAAACACGATAACAATGACATATGAGTTTTTTTATGTTTACATTCTTTAATTGTAGCAGAAATTGTATTTCTAAAAACAAATAGAAATCTTTTCATCTGCATGATTCACTGTGTGAATTTTTGCAAGTTTCGTGAAATTCGAGTGCAAGTTGAAAATTTGACAACGCATTTTGTTGGTTGGCCCCCGCGTTGGGCCCGCACTGGAAGTTGTTTATCAAATATTTATCGAAGACGACAGTAAGGCCACCTGACAAGATAATGAACTAAGCCATCAAATGGAAGAAAAAAAGTACCGCACAGGGCCAAAACTCGGTCGAACTGTCCGCTTAAATATGTTTGGCAATCGCACAAATAATTCAGTCAACGACCAGCGAGAGCGACGTACAGTTCGAAGGACTTTTGATTGAGAGAGGCGCTACACAGAGACCTAAAGCGAAACATAATGTCATACTACGAGGACGAGCGGCGCCATCATCATCATCATCACAATCATGGACGTCCCATTGTGGAGGTGGACATTGTGCCACCAAGGATACCACGTCCCGTTGTCGAGATTGATATTGGGTCGCGCCAACCCTGCTATCGCCCGGAAGTAGTTGAGGTCATCACACCAGCGGCTGTCTACCAGCCACCACCGCCACGTCCCATTGTCGAGGTGGATGTGGTGCGACCCAGCCGGCCGCTCATCGAGTTCAACATTGGCGGACGTCGTCCACCACGCGAGGAGGTCATCGTTGTCCAGCAGCAGCAGCCCAGGTGGTAAACTGATAACACCTGATAGCACGTGTCGCCTAATTGAAAATGCATTTCAAATAGTTCATCTACAAGTTTAAAACGTTAAAAATAATAATAACAACAACAACAACTACAAAAAAATAGTATTTATTTATAATTGAAATTATATTATCATGTGGCCAGGAAAAAAATTAAATATTTATTTGTTATGCCATTGTCATAAATATGAAATTAAAACCTCTTTTAAAAGCTGTCAACTATTTTGAATGGTTTACTCACTGGGTCTGTCCATTCGATGGGTAATCCTGTTTGTTCACTCGATTTCATTAAAGAGCTATTCACTATTCAATTGGCCATTTAAATCCATTTACTCGCTGTAATCAATGCTCTCTATGAGCCATGCTTTGAGCATTAGAACGTGCTTTATTGTGGCCCAAACAAAATTGCATAAATGCAGCTCAACTGACGAGACATGAACATTTTATGGATGCATAAATTGACTGATGATGAGATGGTAAATTGAATACTTATTGTTATTTGTTTAACAAAAAATATGTAGAACTATTTAAATATATTTTAAATTATCTAATTAAATTATTTGGATATATTATAAATGAATTTAATATGAATAATAACATAATTTGATTAATTTAATATAATTTTAAATTAATGATATATCAATAATAATTTATTTATTTATTTTAAAATAAATAAGAAATTAATTTATTTTATTTAATATAATAATAAATTGATTTTCTATTTATTTTTATATTATTCATTTCATTTAATTCACAATTTAATATCATTTAAGATCAACTATATAATAAATGCTAATGAATTCAATATAATAATGTAATTTAAATTAAATATAAATACAAATTAAATTCATTGTTAATTTATTGTTTATTTGATTAATTCAATATATAATATAATATAAAATATTTGTTATAATATCAATCGTAATCGTAATCATAATCGTAACTGATTTCCATACCACTTATCAATTTGTAGACCTTTATATTTGCTTGTTCAAAAACTTTGAATGCTCATAGCTTTGCCAAAACTAAGGCGATAAATAATATATCTTTTAGTTCATTTTACATTTAATTTGAAAAAACTCAAATTTTTTTACGAATTTCTTATTTTTTCTTTACATTTATACTTTTATATATTTTATATATTTTTATAAACTTTAAATGCTCATAACTTCGTTAAAATACAACAGATTTTTTCTGCATTTTTACATTTTTGTTTTTCCATTATTAAGACATGTAAATTTGTTGCTTAAGCGTTTTCCAACAACTTTACATTTTTAATTATAAATAATAATTTATAAATAGGAAAAAGTATATAACAATAAATTAAACAAAACTGAACCAATGTATACAAATATATACTTACAATAAAAGCGAACGCTTTGAGTTTCTACTGCATTTAATTTGAAGACCGTAAAAATATAATAGCTAAAGTTATTTAGAGCTTTATGTCTAGAGCAGATGCTTTGCTTAGTATAATCCAAATAAAAGTTAAGAAAAGTTGAATATATATAAAAATAACTATAAATCCAGATGAACAACTGCAAGGTCATCGCTATAACGAAGGCCACACAACAATTTTGTTGATATATAAATAAAAGTTTGCTTAAACGCGATAATAAAACTAAACATTTGAAGTACAGTTGCCCTAAACAATGATAGCTATAAAAATGAAACAATAATAAAGCAAATAGATATTATACAAATAATTGAAATGTCAAGTTGCGAAAAGCGTTTAAGCCACCGATTATGCTGTGACTCAAACCGAAACTGTGCATTTGATCAGCTAATAATGCAGTGAATTGGGGCATGCCCGGCATTAGGATACCCATGAGTCATGCCGTGGCAGACGCCGTTTAAACTCAACGACTGCGAAGTATTCCAAGCCACTCGATGCCTCCAAATGAATCACAGCCAGTGTGGATCTATCATTAAGTCATGTCACGGCTGATAAGATATTGAATGTCGAGGATTATGATAACAGATAACGGCGAGTTGCACAAACATTTTGCGTTATAAATTCAACTTTGCATTACATTTAACATTCAGTAACGCAACGAAGAAGGAATACAATACAACGAAATGGCTGAAATACAACAGGTTAACATTCATTGCGAGTGCTATCATCGTCGTGGACTGCTCTATGTGCTGAGACCCTGGGCCTGGGATCGTCCCTGTCGCCGCTGCAGACGCATGATGGCCCGTAATGTGGTTGTGGTGCCCACCTCGGGTGCGGCCGTCACCGTTAATTCTGGCACGACACGCCGCTCTCCAGTTGTGGTAACAACAACCAACCAATCGATGGCCCCCCCACCTCAAGTGATGACCGTTACTCCAGCCCAAACAGCGGCTGATTGGCAGGCCACACAACAGACTTACCCAGCGGCTCTTCCTCCCAGATATGAAATGGTTGCCGCCAAGTAAAGATGCAAGGATGGAGGAGTCTCGAAACAATGCATTCAAAGTTTTCATTTAATTAAGAAATAAAACAATGTTTTCTTGTAAATGAAACTTGATAATTGTGTGTACTTAGTATATGTGTAATTAGTGCTTTAAATCAATTAAAATAGTTTAATTATAGATAACGTTTTATTGAACTTGGTTTTTAAGTGATCAATTAATTAGGTAGTATCCCAATAGCCCAAGAAAGTGTGTTAAGCAAGCGGAAAGGCTACAAAGAAGCGCACTCGACTTCAGTATGCCTGTTAGTCAAATATATACGAACTAAATCTGAGAATACTGCAAGCATTTAGACTAAAAGCCCAAGAGAACAGACACCATCAGAGAAAGAAAGAAGGGGAAGGAGAAAGAGAAGGAAAGGGGCACACGAACAGACAGACGAACTTAGCTAGATCGACTGAACTGTTAATGCTGATCAAGATTATATATACTTTATGCTGCTAATAGTAATAGAAAATATGAAATAAATTAAGATTAGATAAGAAAGCAATATGTTCTATAAATAATAAACATTATAATGCAATATATATAAATATTTATATGTATATATACCATTTAAATTCCAAGTCGTATTCCATTTCCAAGCGGAGCTCCACACTGCGCTAAACTGCTTACGCAACTGTGGCCCGCTGCTAGAAAGCTGCTCTATTAATACGTTCAGCGCTGTGGACACTGTTCAGATCACAGCGCTCAATGTGGTTGCTAAGTTAGGTAAGCATCCAATTGACGCAATCACTGCAGCGGATCACACATACATGCACGCACATTGCAGTGAGCGCTGCCGAACTGATCACACACAAAGGCATTGCTAAGAGCAAGCACTGTTGCGTTTTCACTCACTCACCCGCATTTGCATGGATGCTAACTCAGAGCTAACAGAGAGCTTGTACTTCACACACTCCCACAAATACAAATGTGAATGTGAATGTGCGCTGAGTGTGAACTCTAAACGAAAGAATGTTTGAGGCAACACAGCAAAAGAATAAAGCACTCCTTCTATCTCCTCAACCAATTATTATTAGATTCTTATTATTATTACATTAAAATATTCATTGGCCATAGCAATAATAATTCAAACTAAACATTAGAAATTAGTTTCGAAATATTAAAACCAGTTTCACATTCTCATTGCAAAACAAACATACAATTATACACTATTACTCTGCGTGCAAAGCAAACAATTTCACAATCGTAATTAAATTATAATAAAAACTAATCAAGTCTAAATAGTAATCTTTCTAAGGCTTTTAAAAATGATTTGTAATGAAATCAATTAAATTTTGCAATCGAAAAACTGTTTAGCTGAATTTTCTTGTAAATTGCGAGCTG
Source organism: Drosophila macrospina (assembly GCA_035042075.1). NCBI lineage: Eukaryota > Metazoa > Arthropoda > Insecta > Diptera > Drosophilidae > Drosophila > Drosophila macrospina. Next base: position 4,136,272 of record JAWNLW010000301.1, read on the forward strand.
GCTTTTAGTTTATAATGAAAAGACATAAAACAGGATAATCATTGATAAATGGCTATTTGGACTGAAAGAGACAGAAACAGAGAGAGCGATAGAGAGAGAGAGAGAGTGAGCGAGATAGGAAGAGGGATTCAGTGTTTAAAATGTCTCAGCAAAGCGCAAACAAGAATAACAACAACAACAAGCGGAATAAGAAGCATAAGGACAACACAAAAGAAGAATGAGAATGGGAATGGGAATGGGAAGCATGAATCCTGCGGGCTGCTTGTTAAATGAAAATTAATTGGCTACACTAATAGTGTTGCCAACTACTTTGCGCAATTAAAACAAATTGTATGTAACAGATACAAGAAAAAAACTCCCATTCTCCCCCGTCTCAGTTCCAGCTCTCAGCTCTCAGCTCTCAGCTCTCAGTTCTCAGTTGCAAGCGAAACCAACCAGAACGGGTAAGGACTCAGCTAGCCATTGTGTGTGGTGTTTGTGTGTGTACTTGTCCCTCTGTGTAGCCCCTCTGTATAGCCCCTAACTGGCTATACTACTCGCCTGGCTTCATGAAACTTTTCCGCACATAATAATTCATGTTAAACTTGCCCCTGTTTTAGTTTTCTTCCCTCGGTCCAAGTCTTTGGTCTGTTGACTGCTTTCACTTGGGGGCACCAGACGAGCTGTTTAGCTATGTGTGTACGAATATGTTTCATTCACTCATTCAGTTGGTCATTCATTCATTCATTATTAAACAAAGCAACAGCAAACTCACACACACACAGACTCAGACACAGACACAAAAAATTGTTTAATATGGCTAACGTGCCAGCAGAGGCTAAAAAGATGCTTTAGCTCGGCTTTTCCTGTCCCGACAGCGCCTAAAAGTTAGACCTGCCGTTTAGGCTTTACTTAACTCATTCGAGGGGGGCTTGAAGAGTTGGTCAGTGTTGTAAAATAGTAGATTTATGAAATAACTGCAGCAAAGTCTAAAAATTATAATAATTTAAGTAAACAGAAAGGGAAATGCAATATGTGAGAGAGGAGCTTGAAGAGATTTTATAAGTGTTGTAAAATGGTAATTTTCTCTGCACAAGGAATCATTTATGAAACTACTGCAACGAAGTGTTGTGTTGGATATTTCCTTATAATATTTATAATAAATATAATAATATAAGTTTAGGTGAACGTAATGAGAAAACGGATTATTCGAATGAAGAGTTGTTCAGTGTTGCTAATTAGCAATTCTATCTATAGTAAGTATTGTTCGTTCTTGAAATAACTGCAACGAAGTGGTAGTAGTGTTGGATAACTTCGTAATATTTGTAATAATTATAATAATTTATCTTCTCGTTATATAGATATTTAGGATAGTATGGAATATAAATATAATAGAAGAGAAGAGTATAAGAAAGTCAATAGATTAAAAACATAATAAGTGATAAAATACACTCTAAAATTTAAATATAATAGAACTCTAATGGATATCAATTGAATTCTTAGTGCAATGAGCAATCTTAACTTGTTTAGCAAACAATATTCAAATAAACATTTAAGTCTTCTAAATTTATAAACGTTTCTATATTGAATAGTTCATTTAACTTTAATGTAAGGCAACCTTTCAGCTCTCTCTTTGCTCTGCTTGAGGTGTGCTTTGACAACTACTTGATCTGCCCTTATTTATTACTTTGAGCTTGGTTTCTTTCTTCTTTTTTTTTTTTGTTTTGTTTTGCATTTCTCGGCTCATTTCTCGCTTTTCTTCTTTGCCAAGTCTCAAAGCTCTTTGGCCCGAACATCGCTTCATCAGACGGCCTGTTTTAGCTGTTGTGCTTAAAACAATGAACATATTATGTATTTCACAATAACAGCATAAACGCATCGGGGATGGTGGAGGGGGGGACGCCGTAAACAAGGTGTTTCCGGCGCTGAGGGTGTTGCATGCCGCCACAACAGGCTCACACACACACACACACACACACATGCATATAACGAGGTAAATGTGCCCCAACAAGTGTGTGCTCATTCCCAGAGGTTGCTCCATTTTCTGGATGATTAGAGAACTCGTTGCTGCCATTTAGCTTGAAGATTTCTATTGTTTTCTTTTCACCTGCTCTCGGTTCTATTGTTTTACGCTGTCCCTATCTCGCTTGCACTCTCTCCCACTCTCTCTCTCACTCCTTCTTTGCTCTGCATGTCGTTTAGCTCTTTTGGCCTTTATGATATTATTTTGGCTCGACTTTTTGCTGAACTTTCATGGCAAGGCTTGGTTTGAATTGTGTTTCCGGTAATTTTCATTCCATTAAAACATTTAGCTTGAGCTAAACGAGTCGCCCACATAAGTTCAACATCATTGTCAACTCATCATCAAGCTTATCAAAGGCCCAAATCGTCATCATCATCAACATCATCAACATCATCATCAACATCATCGTCGTCATCGTCATCGACATCGTCAGCATAGTGATTGGCATTGTCTGTTCGTTTGGTAGACCAAATTACATTAATAACTCGATATGAACAACATAAATCTGAGCCAGTTTCTTGGACAATGTAAGTGAGAGCGACAGAGAGAGAGAGAGAGAGAGAGAGAGAGAGAGAGAGAAAGACAGGAGAGACAGGGAGTTACAGTCGAGGACTGTCATGTCTCAATCAAAGCTTTTTTCTGACCTCTTCGCCCCCCCTCTCCCTCTCTTTCGCTCGCTCATTTCCTTGTTCTGTCTCAAGTTCTGTTTGCATTTTGTCTTTGTGTGAATACCAAAAATTTACAACAAAATTCCTATATGAAAATTGGCAAACTGGCAAATTTTTAAACAATTGAAATATGATTTTTGAATAGACGAATATTAAATACGCTAGCTTCGCTCCAATGTTTGTCTAAACTTTTGCGGAAACAATTAAAGAATGGAATGCATGGATCATTTTCATTTCAGAGTATTTCGAAGGAAGAGAAAAAATATACAAGAAAGTTGTTTAATTTTTGTTTGAAACATAATCGAAAATTCCAAACTTTAGCAATAATATTATATTAAAATTAAAATATATAGATATTCCCAAATAAAATGGGATACTTTTCACGATTTCTCTCTCATTTTCTTCGCTGTGTCACATAACTCATAACAATTGTCATATACCCTGCGTCTGTATATCAAAGAACGACAAAAGCCGCCAGCAAAAAACCGCAAATGTTGAACAATTTTTGGACCTGGTCTCTGCCACGCCCAACTAAAGCTCAGTGCCTCTTGCTCTGTTTGTTGTTGTTGCTGTTGCTGTTGTAATTGGCCATTGAGGCATATATATAGAGAAGCGACTGAGACCCAGACCCAGATGGGTGGGCAACCAAAGTTTAGCCTAGCCTCAAAATGCATGAAATGTCTATTCTAATCCGGAAATTAAATTCCATTTAGAAATTTCGTATACAAAATGGGCGTCAGCTTGAACATGTGAATGTGTGTGTGTGCGTGTGTGTCTGCCTGTGTGTGTGTGCGTGTGTGTGCGCTAGTGTACATCTTTGTGTATGCGCATCTCTTGCTGGCCATATATGTTTAATTTATGGTAAGAGCTAGGCAAAGGCCTTGCTGACTTGGTCAAATGTTGAATCGAGCCGAACTTAACCCTTTATTTAATGATTGCAGACTGAAATCGTAGATTTATGACATATTCCTTCAAATTGTTTACGTTCTTTTAGAGCAGGTAATTCAAGGCCAGTGAGAGTTGTAGATTTTAAATGCAAAGTTCTAAAGAATTTACGAGCAATTACTTGAAATGTAAACTACGATTTTGAAATCAATTTCAGTGAAATAAATAATAAGGTAAATAAATTGATAATAAGATAGGAATTTAGCTAGTTTATATAAAAGGAAATAAACTATATAAACATAGTAAAAAAAGGTATGAAATATTTTTATAAATTTTAAATTTGTCATAAATAAATCTTATTTACATTAATAATTAGTTTTAGCCAATTTGTCTTTTATTAATCTATAAATTGCTGTGAGCTTTTCTTAACAAGTTTTTACCGATTTGCAAAAGAATTTATTTTTATAAAATGGACAAAAATAATAATAGTTCACAAGCATAAAAATAAAGAGAAAATTAATAATAATAAGTAATGAATAAATAATGATTATAAATTGTAGATTTAATTCGTTTTAGAAATTTCAAACATAAGTAGATAAATTAATATATATCTTTTTAATTAATTATAATTCAAATTGAAATATAACAAACAGAGAATGAGTTTGAGAATTGCATTGTGGGGCATTGAAGGGTTAATTTAATAGACAAGCACTTACAAGTTAGTTATACAAGGAAATGAAATGAAAAAAGAGAGAAAACATAGAAAACATAGAAATATGGCAAAGAAATCAAAAGCAAATGTTTAACTTGGCCTAAAAGGCAAAACAGCTAACGGAGTTTTGAGCTCGTCACAGGTGAAACAAGAAATTGTTATTGTTGTTGTTGTTGCTGCTGTTGTCAACTGTAAATCAGCAAATTTTTGTTGTTTGCCAGGCAATTTGTTGTGCCATGTAATAGAGTGTGGCAGCATGTAATGGGGGGCGGAGGCGGGGGCAAATGAAAGAGTTGCAATCACTTTTGGGGCTCGTGGCATAAAAAGTGTCAACTAATCAAATGCTTAACAATAAACAAAAACACAAAAGACTCTATCTCAAGTGAGAACAATCAAAATAACAAAAGTGCCTGGCAATTTGTGTATTAGATGTATTAGATGATGGGCGCACAACGCACAATGGGCCACGCCCACTGAAAAGAGTACAGGAAAAACTGCAATATACCCATATGAATGTGTGTAATGCGGAAAAGCCATTTAGTTCATTTGTTTTGCGTGCGCAATAAAATTTTTATCATTTTTTATTTGTTTGTTTCGTTCGCACTCTCTCTCTCTCTCTCTCTCTCTGTCACACGCTCGCGCTCGCTTGCTCTGTCGCGCGCGTTTTAAAACGCGTGCAAACAGCGCAAAAAATGTTTATGGCTTGTTATTTGAGCATAAAAGCATTTGGCAAAAGGAACAATCTGAGTACGTTTCTGCCCCTTCCCCCCACCCTCATGCATGGAACTCAAAGAACGTGACACTCTTTATATGAGTAGCATATAACATCCCCTCCCCCTCCACAACAAAACGAACAAAATTATCATTTCGAAACAGAAAAGCAAAACAAAAAAATAAAATAAAATAAAATAAAAAATAAAGAAAATATAAAAATATAAAATAAAACAAAAGACAATGAAATTGTCAAAATATGTGAAACGAGACACGCATCAACTGGGAGCAGCAGAGTGGGAGTAGTGCAGGGCGGGAGGGAGTAGAGTAAAGCAAGTAAGAGGGTAGAGGGAAGGGGGTTAGGCATTGCCATTGTTATAACAAACAAATAAATTTATGTGCGCCATTTACAAATGAGCGAAAATTGAGAGAAGAACTTCAGAGCCAATAAAAATTACAAGAGCCAAGTTGCGAAAAGTGTCGACACTTGGCCCCCCTCCCCCAAAAGAAAATAAAAAGAGAATAGCGAAAGAAATGTGAAAAGAAAAGAAAAGAAAAGAAGGCAAAAGGAAATGCTAACCCTTAAGCCAGGCGTCGCGACACGTACGCGACGGGGTAACCAACCAAAGGGGGAGAGAGGGAACTGGATAAAGAAGTCAGGCTATAAGGAGCTGCTATAATACCAATGTGAAGGTTTCAATGGCCAACAGAGAGAGGGAGAGAGAGGGAGGGAGAGAGAGGGGAAGAGGGAGAAAGAGAGGGAGAGAGGGAGAGAGGGGGAGAGGGGAAGAGCGTGACGCAAATTGCTAACAAGTAATGGCAAATGAAAAGCAAATGAAAACCAAAGCGAACATAATAAGAAATGTTGCAACAGTGAGCATGATAGAGGTATGGCATAGAGCAAAGCGTTCAAGAGGGAAGAAGGGAATGAGGAAATGAGGGGTAGGCGGAGGGGCATGGGGCTTGAGGGTTAAGCAGTTGAGTCGTGAGGTTAGCGCCATTGACCGGAAATGTAAAATGCACTTAGCAGCATCGCATTGCAGCGCTGCTAAGCTCAGTCCAAAAAATATCGCTATCAATAAATTCGCACGTAGCTGCCAAGTGCTGAAAGCATTGTAAAGCCAAGGGCAAACCGAAGAGGGGAGGGGGTGTGCTGGAAGTGTAGTAAAGCGGTAGCTCTTGTGCTTCATGTGGATATATTTGTGGATAATTGCAAAAGCCAAGCCAAGCTGCAAGTTTCTCCATTCTACCTCCCTCTGTCTCTCTTTCAACCTCTCTCTCTCTCTCTCTCTCTCTCTCACTCTCTCTCTCTCTCTCTCACTCTCTCTCTCTCTCTCTCTCACTCTCTCCCTCTCTCTCTCTCCGCTTCTGCCTGGCACTTGCAATTTGAGCTTTGAAACAAACACGCGCCACAGATTGAGGCAACAGCAGCTGCAACAGCGGCTGCTGCAACCAACTGTGGTGACTGCTTTTAGTGAAAATTACTTCATTAGAGTTGCGGCTGCAATGGCATTAAATTCTTAGATTCTGCGATTCATTTTCAATTGAGAGCTGCATGTGGCACATGCCGAAGGTAACTAATTGTTGCTGGGTATGTGCCTCTGCAAATGCAACACTCAAATGCCTCAATTGTTACATTATCGACAATGAACACAATCAATTGGTGAGCTATTTAATTGTGATTTAAAAGTTAATAGAGTTGCTTAAAAAACAAAAGGAATTTGTTGAGAAGTGGGAAGTAAATTACTCAACTTAAACTGGGAGTAAATCTTAGAGAATTATATGAATAAGCAAGCAAGCAGCTGGGAAGTGGCAACATCTTATCTCAGAGGCATTTTATAATATGTAATCAATTAAATTTACATTGAATAAACTTAATTTATATACAATTTACCCTATTTATATATAACTTAATATATAATACTCTATAGTCTTTACCCCAGACTCTTAGATCTGTACAATGTATTCATTCTAGTCAATCATTACTAATTATATTTGATTAATTGAGTCTAACTGAAGACTTCTTCTGCTGAATGTGATTTAAGCAGGTTTTGTTTTTTATATACTCCATACTCTATAATGCTGTAGTCTTTGAATTAACTTTAAGACTCTAAAAGAGTTTAACTTATTAAAATATAACAAATAGGCACTTAAATTATATTTATTTCTATTTATAATAGAATAACTTGAATCATTCTTACTCAGAGTTCCTTTTTCTTCTTTTAAGTATATTATTTAAAACGCTTTAAGCTATAGTAATTTATATTATTTTCACTTCTGAATGATCTGTTTGGCTTTTCTGTGGATTTTTCTTAATGTTAAAACTGTTTTGTAATAATAAAATTGATATTTATATTTTAAATTTAATATTCCATATTATATAATACTTAACACTTCATTTGTAAACTTGTTTAATTTCTTTAAAGCTTAATTTGTAAACTTTCTTATTAAAAAAAAATACATTCTTCTCTCATATAATTAATTAATCAATACTTTTGTAAGCATAGTTTTTGGTTAAACTACAAATAATATTTTAAAATAAATCTAATTTAATATTCTAAATTATATGTCTCTTAGAAATGAATTTGAAAGCCTTTTTTAATTTAAAATCATATATTTACATTTTATTTTAAATGAACACTTTTTTATTGACTGCTTTTAGTTAATATTGAGTACAAATAAATATAATAAGAACATTTCTGTAGTTCAAGAAAAGCTATTCCCCAAAAGGTTAAGAAAACAATAATATTGAATATATAAATATATATATATAATTGCTATGTTTAAGTAAATATGTATATAGAACTGCTAAACTAAAGATACATTTAATTTGAAGTTGCCTCATTCATTTAATAACAGTTTTCAATGCTCATTTTAAAACAATCAAGAGCAAGTTTAAACTGCAAACTCAAACATAAAACAAAAATCAGAGACAGACGTAGAGAAAGAGCTATCTCTATATAACAATGCCATTGTTCAACTGAGAATCCTAATGAAATTGAAGGTAGACAACTTTTAGGCTAATTGCCACAAATAATAACAAAAAAAAAACCAAAAAAAAAAGAAAAGAGAAAAGAAAAAAAGTGAAAAGTGAAGCAAAGGCAACAGGAAGAACTAAATGCTCTGTGCTGACTAAACATGTTGTTGTTGTTGTAGTTTAGATGTTGGTTATTGTTGTTGTAGTTGTTGTTGTTGTTGGTGCTTGGCTCGTTTGCATTCATAAATCAAGAGAAGCATGTGTCTGTCTATCAGAAATGGAGCTCCGAAAAATGGCCAAACAATGGAGGTGTCCGAAAAGATTATATAGAAAATGGCCGCACACAATAAATATGCAATGCATATAGAAAAATATGAAAGCAACAATCGGCAGCAGCAACAACAAATATAACAACAACAACAACAACAACAAGGGGAACAACAACAGCAGCAGCAAATGGAGCATAAATTACACATGGCCATAGAAAAATGATACGCCGACAACATAAAACAGATGCTGAATGAAGAGATGGGTGACCAGGAGGTATAGGGGGTATAGAGAAGATAGAGTAGAGGGGGAAGAGACAGCAGGACATGCATAGAAGGGAATTATAGGATAGTATAGGGTGGGAGGGAAGTTGATGGTAAAACGCGCGCTCTCATCATTTATAAATGCTCGCGGGATTTGGACTTGTTAAGAGAAGAAGCCTGAGAGGGAGACAGCGGGAGAGAGAGAGAGAGGGAGAGGGGGATCAGCAGATGGGGAGGGGGGAGGTCAAATGATGTTAGGCACGAATCCGGTTTTCCGGGGCTAATCGCGTTACAATGAAAATTGATGATGATGCTTCATGAAGCTGCCGCCAAAAACCAAAAAAGCACCAAAAAAAAAACATTAAACAAAAAGCAAACAAAGAAGAAAAGAGAAAGGAAGAGAGGGAGAGAGAGAGGGAAAAGCAGGAAAAATAATAAAAACTATGCAACATATTTGGTAGTTGCCACAAAGTGGCCAAAACGAATGTGAGTCGTGTCATTGACTTTGTTGCTGCTGCTGTTGCTGCTGCTGCTGCTATTACTGTTGCAGCCACTTAAATTCAATTGCCCGACCAACAAGCAGCAGCAACAACTTGCAACAACAAGTTGCAACAACAAATGCAGCGCAAATATTGTCAACCCGAGTCGAGTGGCGCGTCAGCGGTTGCCAGTGCGCCAGTTAACAAAGTTTTGCAGCGAAACCAAACCAAACCAAAGCCAGGACAACAACAACAACAACAAGAACAACAACAAGTAGCATGCAACTCGTTGGCTACTTAACTGCCAACCAGGCCAAAAGTGTATGCTATAAAAATACGCAGCTCTGATTCCAGTTATATCTCTTACTCACTCTCTCTCTCACTCTCACACTAGCTCGCCTGTGTGTGTGTGTGTGTGTGTAGTTAAGTGTGTAAACAACAATTGAGCCCAAAATGTGGAACGCATTTAATTGAATTGAAAAACTAAACAGAAACTCACAATACTCAAAGTTGCAGCTGTAATGCTCTCACTAATTCTACAGTTAGTTGCTAACAGTCTCTGTTAAGCATAACATATGTTAACCGAACATATGCAGCCTTTAAGTGAAAGCACTTTTCTATGCAATAACTTGAGTAAGTAAGTCAACAAATTAAATAGAAAGCAATGAGTAAATTTGCTTCTTTACTTTAGCATAAAGTTTCTGTAATTCTGTTCATTTTATTAGAGAATTTTATTAAAGAAGTATTAGAGAAGTACTCAACAGTTTCAGAGATGCTGGAAATACTTTATATCTACGTATTGGAAGAAGCTGTTGTTTCTCCCTAGCTTGCTTCTAGACCTTGTTCTCTACTCTCCAACTCTCTCTCCTTCTCTCTCTCCTACTCTCTCTCCTTCTCTCCTCATCTATCTCCTCTCTCCTTTTTTCTCTTCATCTCTCTCACCTTCTCTTTCTCCTCTCTCCCCTCTATCTCTTCTCTCTTTTTCTTTCTTCATCTCTCTCTCCTCCTCTCTCTCCTTTTCTCTCTTCATCTCTCTCACATTCTCTCTCTCCTCTATCTCTTCTCTCTTTTTCTTTCTTCATCTCTCTCACCTTTTCTCTCTCCTCTCTTTCTCTTTCTCTCATTCTCTTTCTCCTCTCTCTCTCTCTCTCTCTCTCTCTCTCTCTCTCTCCTTCTCTCTCCTCTTCTCTCGCTCCTCTCTCTCTCTCTTTCTCCTCTCTTTCTCCTCTCTCTCTCTCTCTCTCCTTCTCCCACCTCTCTCACTTTTCTATCTCTCCTCTCTCACTCATTCTCCCCTATTACTCTCTCTTTCTCTCTCTTATTCTCTCTATCTATCTCTCTCTCTTCTCTCTCTCCTTCTCTCTCTCCTTCTTTCTTTGTCTCCTTCTCACTCTCCTTCTCTCTCTTCTTCTCTCTCCTTCTGCCCTATTGCTCTCTCTGTCTCTCTTATTCTTTTTATTTCTCTCTCTCTCACCTTCGCTCTCTCTTTCCCTCTCTCAAGAGAGAGGGGGACTCTTGAGCCTCCTTATTTATCTTCCGTCCGCTCTCCTCCGTTTTTCTTTCTTCCTCTTCCTGTGTTTCCTTCTCTCTCTCTCTCTCTCTCTCTCTCTCCCTGAAATTCGTCGCCCAATGCTCCTGCTTCACCACTATTCGTGCTTGCTCCGCTCAGTGAGAGTAGTTAAAAGTTTAGGCAATTGAATGGAGAGCGAGTCCAATTACCTGCCATACACATGGCAAACACTCGATGTGCTTAGAGGTGTGTGTTTGGTATATTGGCCTGTCGCATGTGTGTGTGTGCGTGTGTGTGTGTGTGTGTGTGTGTGTGTTTGTTGGCAAGTTAAGTAATATGATGACGCTTAAACATGGCCAAAAGGGCATTATGCGAGTAAAGTCAATTAGAACGACGCGACGTTGGCGCACCAGACTCAGTTCACGTGTGTCCCTCCACACATCGGAGCGGCTCCGCTTACAGCTGATGGAATGGGGGGAAATGGAGGCAGTGAGTGCGGTGGGCGGATCAATGAAATTGTGTTTGGCTTTGGCATTTGGACGCCTCAACGAACGCGCATTAAAATGCTTTTCCAAGCGTCGGCTTTTCACATGAGCCTCGCAGCCGATGAGCTTCACTTTTCGGTTGCCCCAGAAACGGCAGGAGACTGCGAGACGGGGGTAGAAGAGTGTGGAGAGTGTGGAAAGTGGGGAGAGTGTGGAGAGTGGGGTATGGGGATTGTTTGTCAATTTGGCTGAATTGAAACATGGCACGAAGGATGTCAGGCAAGCCAGGCAACTGGCACCCGCTGTTATCCTTTTAATGCCAATCTTATGCCCCCGCCTCCTGACTCTCACCTGGCCCAGATGAACCCTCATAAGTTTGCCTTATGCAAACGGCAAAACGGCAAAACGGCGAACGGCAAACGCCAAATCTCAGAGCTGAGGGGCTGCTGCCGAAAGTCTGAAATATTTAGAGCGCATTATGGACCCTTAAACTACCATTGAGCTGCAGGCATTTATCGTAAACGTAAACTTGAACTGCCTGTGACGCGTCAAGGATTTGCCAAACATTTAGCCAACATGACACTTTGCAGACTCCCTGTCCTTCCCTTCTGTCAACACACAACACAGAGAGAGCGAGACTGAGAGAGAGAGAGAGAGTGAGAGTGAGTCACCCCCTTTTTTGGGGCGACTCTATCAATATGATGCATAAAAAACAATGACAACTCTGGCAGCAAAGAGGCTGCTGCATGCACTGGCTTCCTTGCTCCTTTTCTCTCTCTCTCTCCCTCTCCCTTTCTCGGCATCCCTCTCTCTCTCTCTCTTTCCATCTGCCCCCCACTCTGTCTGCCCTCTCACATTGCGAATGGCTAATCCAATTGTAGAACTAACCGGATCCACATCTGCTCGACAGCCAAAGCTGCCGCTGAATAAGCATATGAATAACAATGCACTGCAAAAAATAAGTGCATACTCTATTTATCATTCCGTGTGAGGGTTTTCTCTGTTTTCTCCACTTGAAGTGGACTTTAAAATGCTCTGCTATTGCAATTTCATGAGTGGGAACTGTAAGATACTATTTACCACTTTCATATATATGTTTAATTTACAATTCCTCTTTGTGCTTGTCATTCTTAAACGTAGCAATCTTCAGAGTATAGCAGAAACAATATAGATCAGGTAAAAGCTCGTTTGTATGCAATTTTTAGGCAGTATCAGAGACTCTATTTGCCCCCTGTTTAATATATGTTAATTTTACAATTCTTCTTTGTGCGTGTCATTCTTAAACGTAGCAATCTTCAGAGTAAAACAGCAACAATATAGATCAGGTAAAAGCTCGTTTGTATACAGTTTTTAGGTAGTATCAGAGACTCTATAATTTCCCCTCTCAGATATGTTAATTTTACAATTCTTCTTTGTGCTTGATATCCTTAAATGATACAGCTTACTAAAAACATAAACAACAACATAAAGAAGACAAAGACTACCTTGAGAAGAGAACTGCAACTGAAACACTAACTAATTTACTTAAGACTCCTAAGCAAAGTCAAGTTAAAGTTGGATGCCAACTTTGCACTCGACTTTCTATTGCAGTGTAGACAAAGGGCTTCATTGCCTATGTCTGGCAGTCGTAAGAGTCGCCAGCAGCTATACGACTGTAATAAACATAAATAGGCATTATTTATTTATGTGACCGCCTGGAACTTTGGGGCTTACTTCTATTTGATGATGTATTAATTTCTCTCGATGCGATTTGCCATTGCAAATATTACACAATCTGCTGGCCAAGAGGAGTTTTGGCCTGAGACTGTGTGGTATTGGGATTGGGGTAAATTTGCCTGCATTAGTTTAATTGGACAGGGCTTTTGTAACTTGAATCATGCTTTTGAATGGCCAATACCAATGCCAATACTGATGCCAATACCAATGCCAATACCGATGCCAATGTCGATGCCTCTCCTTGGCCTAATTGCACTTTTCGCTTGAGGAGCTTTCGCTTTCCTAATGGCACGAAACGAGTTCAAAGCAATTCTCGAGCGGAACGTGAATGAATGTAATGTTGGTCTTCTACTCCTAGTTGTAGTAGTAGTCGCAGTCGTTGTGGAAGGGGCAAGGGGAAAGCGGAAAGGGGCATCTGTATGGACGATGGGTTCGCTTAGTTTTTCATTAGCCACGGGCTAAGCCTTTTGATGGCCGCCTTTTAAGTCTAATTAACTGCTAATAGACAATAAATCATTATTACTCAAATTTGAGTGCGCTCAACAATAAAACTGAGACGCACACACACACACACACACAAGTGCATAGAAATAAATTCATTAATATGTGAAAATAGTTTTGTGACCGACGTGGAAATGCGCTGCAAAGTGAAAGGAAAATTGTTGATTAAGCAAGAAGTTTTGATTTGGAAAACTTGACTTGATTCTTTGACAAATATTTCTGATTCTTTTAAGTATTAAAAATTGCAGTTTTTATGTTTATTTAAATTATATTACAAATATTTCAAAATTATCTAAATATTATTTAGCAATTCATTGTGAAATTATCAATTTTATAGTTAAGCTAAACAAATACAAAAGTTAAGGCAAGTCATTGGGAATTTTCTTATTTAAAAAAGTTATTCATGAATTTCACTTTTCTTGACAATTTTACATATTTCAATTTTCTTTTTGATAAGTTTCAGAAATAACAAAAATATATAAATAAAAAATAAAAAAATTAGAGAAATTTATATATGAAATAAATATATAAAATAAAATAAATTAAAACTTAAGCAATAGCATGTTTAAAAAGAGAAGTTCTTAAAGAAATATATAAATTAAATGTAAAACATGTAAAAAAATATATAAATAAAATATATAAAATAAATAAAAAAGTAAAAGAAATATATTAAAAATATTGTAGACTATTTATATTTATATATTTATAAACTATTTAAAATATATATATAAATCCTTGATTTTCAAATAGCATACAGAACACGCTCCAACTTGAGCTGCAAAAGAAAAGAATATGAAAATCTGTGAAATTGTTTGGAAACTGAGTCAATAAATTTCGAATTATTTCGCAGTCAATATACTTGGCAAATTGATAATCTGTTGATGCAACTGCGTTGACTTTGCATCAAGTTTGTTCGCACAGCTAATGTGCCCAGTTAACCCATTCGGGAGACCGAGTTAGAGTAACATAATTCATAAATAAAGTGTGACTAATGCGACAGCAACGACAACAGGAACAACAAGAGCAATGAGTACGATAATAATAACGAGAAAGGAACGACGACGGCGACGACGACGACGACGACGACAACATTTCAGAAAGTGTAACTGGAATCCATTAAACAATAAAATTTATTTATTATTTATTATGATTACGCTTTGGCATTGTTTTTGTGTGTGCGCGCCTGTGTGCGTCTGCGTGTGTGTGTGTGTGTGTGTGTGTGCGTGTGTGCGTAAGGGCGGGCCACGATTTAAGTGGTAATTACACTGAGCCGCTTTTGGCCACGCCCCCTCCCATACACACACACACACACATATGAATGACGAACGAAAAGAAAAGCAAATGGAAATCATAAACATGAAGAGCTAAAAGCGGCTGGCAAATGAGCCTGAACCTTTAAGGGACAATGAATAAGCGAAGGGGGTGTTGATACAATTGTGGAAGGGAGAGGAAAGGGAAGGGGGCGTCTCGGCAGGCAGATCATAAGCGTAAAGTGGTACGGTTCCGTCTGTGCGCCACGGCCGGACAGTTGGCTCAAGCGTAACAAATGCAATAAATGCGAAGCAAAAAGGACGACGCACAAAAGTAGGCAACAAATTGTGACGACAACTCGAGATGAAGAGCTAGCAGCGAAAGGCTAGCAGAAGGAAGCGAGAGGTGGGGGGGGGAAGGAGGAGGATAATAATAATTCGTAAATTGATTGTGTTTAGTGAAGTTTGAATAAATTCACTCAAACGGGCAGCAACTACGTAGATGGCAGCAGGATAATCCACTAAAATTTACAACAAACGGAAACAGCAACAGGAAAGCAACAATAAATGCATAGAGAGAGGGGGAGAGAGGCAGAGCGAGGGTATGGCAGAAGAGAATCGAGAAGAAAATGTAGCAAATAAAAATAAATTTTGCTGGCAAACTTCAACCAAACACACACACACACACACACACACACACACAACAGAGCAAAGACCCAAAGCCAAGGCACAACCAGCGAACATATGCGCGTTGATGAGTTACGGGCAAGGAGAGCAGTAGGGGTGTAGCAGGGAGACAGTGTGTAGGAGGCAAGGAGTCAGCGAGGAAGCGCCAGGATAACGCAAGAGCGCAGACAATGGTGTGGGGGAGGGGGAGGACGCTTATAAATGAAATAAAAATGGAAAGCAAAGCAAAACTTATGACTGTCAGCAGATAAAGCAAAAGCTACCAGCCAAGCAAGACAGAGAGAGAGAGAGAGAGACACACAGAGAGGGAGAGCGAGAGAGAGAGCGAGAAAGAGAGAGAGAGAGGAAGAGCTAAAGCGAGAGCGAGAGAGAGAATGAAAGGACGACAACGACGATGCTGTGGCATTTTTTCTGTTCTTTTCTCTTCTTTTTTTTTTGCTCGCAGACTATCAAAGTGAAATGCTAAAGCAGCCAAAAATCCACGAAATAATGGCAACATAACATGAAACAACTGTGACAACAACACACACACGCATACACAGGGGGAGACTGGGATGGACGTTGTTGGAGCTGTTGGAGCAGCTGGAGTCATGCAAGTGATAGCAAAATCCATGCTGCCAGCCACGGTGTTGCCATTGCCATTTGGTGTCATTTGGCATCATCATCAATATGGCTAAAAGGACAATGCGTTAAATGCGCTCACACATCCTCACAGAGCTTCACACTGAGGCACTCAGTGCCCTCGATATCCCGATTCACCGATACCCCTCTCTACCTTCCATCGCTTGCAGCACCGACTCCATCTTTGGATGGCTGACAGCTGGGCAGTGAGTGTGCATATTTGAATTTCTACCTCTCCATCTCCTTTGTAAGCCTGCTACTATTGCCAACACTAAAAGAGACCAACAGTCACTTGCACACACACACACACACACACACACACGCACGCATACAAACGAAACACCATTAAAGGACTTTGGCGCGCTGCACGTTTCTTTCATTGTTCTGTTCATAATTTGACGCCTATTCTGGTTTTGGCGATAAAGAAAGAAAACGCCGGCTCAGCGTCCGTTATGAACTTCACCATTGATTTTGATTTATGTACAGTAAACACTCGCCAAACACTGCCGGGCGACTTGCTTAAGAGCCTAATTCTTAGAAACTTAAAATATATTGCATACTTTGCTGCGGCACAAGTAAAAATATATTAATCATTGCGCGCGAAAGTATGCAGTGGTCGCTTTTGATTTATGCAGCAAACATAGCCAAGACGCAAGCCGCAAAATTGAGTATTAAAAGCATTGCATACTTTTAGATGCTGCTGCGCTCTGAATGTGTACACACCAGCCAAGACACAAACCACCCAATGCCCAACCCACGGCAAGCCATCGACAGCCCATAAATATGCATTGTGTCACATTAAGTATGCATGTGCATGTATATGTGTGTATAGGTGTGTGTGTGTGTGTGTGTATGTATGTATGTGGTAGTAACATGTCACTGGAGGTTAATAGATTTTCCTTAGCAAAAGCACTTGCAAACTGCATGTCATGGTGTCAGAGCACAAAACGTAAAGGACTGCGAACTGTATGCTCTATGCGCGGGACAGGACAATGCCTAGAGTCTTACGTTTAACGACGTAAACGCTAGACAGTCGCTTCCGGCCTGGCGTAGCACATTGATAAAGTTCACTTTAGCATAGCTTTGATACGCTTGAAACTTGATTTAAGGCATTTCACTTCTAGTTCTTTTAGCGTCACTTTAAGTGGAACACTTGGCAATACACACAATACACAAGATCTACAAATTGTGTTCCACAATTGTAATTCCAATTAAGAGAGAAAGAAAACGAAAAGTTAAAAATTCAGTTTAATTTGAAATTGAAAAGGAAAACACAGATAAAAATATTAATTACATGAAGTCAACTCAAAGTTAAGCGGCTGAAAAGACATCAACTAGCCTTAAAATGGGTTGGCAAAATCTGATGAATTTAATTGCCAAACCCACTTCAAGGCTGTGTTGTGTAGTGGATAAAGGGGGGTGGTAAGGGGACCAGCTATTGCGTGAGTTGTAAACGCAGTTCTTTCACTTTTTTTTTGTAGCCTGGCACTGCTCAGTGCCTTTTACTTCTACCAGGGCCACAAGCCTAGCACAATCTTTATTACAATTTGCTGGAATAGCAACAACACCTCCTACACAATAATAACAACAAACAGCACGAGTGGCAACAAAAGCAAGAGCAACAACAACAACAGCAACAGCAACAAATATAAAGGCAACAACTGCCGGCAAGAGCTAATGGATTCTATTTAACTTCCACTGACTGCTAATGGATTTTTCTTGACCCCAAATGAAAATGCGCATCGAAATGCGATTGAAAAATGCTTATAAAAAATAGAAAAGGAAAATGCCAAAGTATAATGGAGCAATGAAGAAAATATAAAGAGAGAGAGACAGCGAGAGACAGCGAGAGACAGAGAGAGAGGGAGAGAGATTGGAGTAGAGAGGTAGTAGCAACAAAAGCTAAATGAATTTCCGAATGCCAAATAAAATGCAATGCTTTTTCAAGTGAAGTTGAAGCGGTGTGGGGGGTGGGGGGAAGAAGCTGACTGCGTCTTACCTTCACTTTAGGCCAATCAAACATTTGGCCAATTGCAACCACAACAACTAGCAGCTGCTGTTGCCTATTTTCCATTTTCCATTTGTCCATTCACCATTCACCATTTCCCAAACAAAATTTCAATTTTATGACAAAAGACAACAGCAAATATTGAAGTTTTTCATAATTTCTATAACTTTTCTGAGCCAACTAGCAGCGGTTGGCCTGCTGTTCAAGTTAATTGCCAGAGTGAACGAAAGAGAGATGGAATAAGAATTGTGCTAATTATTACAAATATTTCTTAATTTTATGAGCACGAAAAGAAGCGACCCAAACAGACAAAAAACAGACAAGAAAATACAAAAGTTCTGCTTCAACAATTTTCTTTACGAAGCAAAGGTCTCAAATTATTATATATAAGTAAAGAAAAGAAGCAGCTATAACTGGTTTGGCCAAAGTTGATTTTTCCTTTGGACTTGTAGGTGGAAACAATGCAACACTTTTTGTGAAGAATTCTCTCACCAAAGCGTAGAGACAAATAAATCAACTTCCGCTTGGCTGGAGAGGCACAAACCCAACCCAACCCACAAAAAAAAGAAGAAGTGAAGCCAACCTCTGACATAACTGCGAGGCGCTCAGGCAGTCATCAGAAATTGAAACTGCCCACCTGTGGACGGACTTGAAGGGAGCAGGAAGCGGGAAGACGGAAGAGCGAAGAGAGAAGAGGCAAGAGGGAGTTGCAACCACCAACTGGCAACTGGCAACTGGAAACCGTTTCAAAGTCGCAGCGTTACGCTTCAGATGCACACACAACGCCAACGCTTTGCATAAGTGGCAGCCAGACCTAGCACTGACCTATCCCTAAGTAGAAGGCCCTGCACTTGCCGCCTGCCCCTGCCCTTGCCCTTGCCCCTGTGCCTAGGTCTGTGCTTGCCGCTGCCTCTTGTGGCAACCCTCAAAATGGCATTTCGATGCGCGTTAAACTCGCTCGAGTTCAAGTCACTGCCATTGTCTTACACTCTTCACACACTGCACACACTCACACACACACACACACACTGCACACTCACACACACACACACACTGCACACACACACTCCTAGTTATACACACACTCATAGACATGACAGATAATCATTTCACATTACAGTAAGATAATAATTTCATTATGTATTTTTCATGTTATTAATTATATTGTATGGCATCGAGTTCCTGCCCCCCCCATCATGCCTCCCCTTCTGCCCCTCCCCAACCAACTGTCTGCTGCCTGAATGAAGCGACCACAACTGAAAATAGTGGGAAAATAATTATCGGTCTACAAATTTTGCTATCATGCTGATAATTACGAGCTGAAGGAAGTTTGTCGTTTGCTGTAAGTGGAAGATGAGTTGCCCTCGCCTTTTCGGTTGGTCAAAGGGGGGAATTTGAGTAAGATAGAGAGAGAGGGGGGGGATTGATTCAGCTGTGGCATCTTAGGGCATCTCGTCGCCATTTGTAGCTAATGGCATTTGCGTGTATGCACTGAGCTCGCTCACTCTCTCTGCCTCTGCCTCTCTCGCTCTCTCTCTCTCTCTCTCCATCTCTTTGTCTCCCCATCTCTCTCTATCTCTCTCTCTCTAGGAAAATCAACTTCACTCTCCTGCTACTTGATGGCATTTTAATAGCCCAAAATAACCAATTTTTGTATCTGAAGATCGTCGAGTTTTCCATGGCTTTTCCGCTAGACACGCAACTGCACAATGATGATCGTGCGTTGCCTTTGACCTTTCACCTGTTGTTGTGTATTTACATTACTGTATATTTGAATCTGAATTGTGATTTATTGCAGTCTTAACTTTATATTTTATTATATTTGCAAATTGGCAAATGTTCTTTTATATAAAATGTGCTTAATTCTATATTCTCAATATTTTGAGGTATTTCAAATACATTCACAAAATATTTTAGAGATTAGAAAATAAATAAATTGAAAACCAACATTACAAAAAATATACATTAAATATGATAAATCGTTTGTTTTGTTAAATGAATGGTTAAAATATATAAATAAATAAATATTTAAAAATAAAATTTAAATTCTCAAAATAAATACATCTATATATATATATATATATATATATAAAGATGAAATTATAAATTATAAAATAAATGAAAAATAAGAAAAATAATAAAAAAAGAAAAAAATAATAAATAAATAACAATTTTAAATGATTAATTATTAAATAAATGATAAAATAAGTAAAATAATAAATAAAGAAAAAATAAATGAATAAATAAACAAATAAGTATAACGTTATTTATAATAAATTAAATATTTATATAGATAACTAATTAAATTAATTAATTAAATTATATAAATAAAAAAATATTTATTTAATTAAATAATCAAACTCATAAATAAAATAAATAAATATAAATCATAAATTAACAAATATAATTATAATATAAATTAACTATATAATAAATATATAATATAATATATATAATAATATTGCTGTGCTTTAATATATTATAAATAAACTTAATATCATTAGTTTCGATTATTTCCATGGCTTATTATTATTAATTTATTAATTATTATATTAATTTTATGCTTATCAATTTCTTCCTTTCTTACTTTAAATGTATTATATTTATTATCGAAATCACAAAGTTCTTTAGTAGCACTGCAACTACTGTGGTAAAATATATAATTATAAATACAATAAGTTATCGATAAATTAGATGCAGTTATAGCTAGATATTTAGCAATAATTTCAAGACTAGTTTTAATAAATATTCCGTTATAATATTTATTTCTTTCAAATATGTTTGTAATAATAATTCCAAATCTAACAAATTAAACTGCAATCAATTATGTTTTCAGCTCAAATCAAAAGGAGAAGCAAACAAAAGAAAGAAGAAATTGAGAAGCAAAGAAGTTAAACGTAATCCAAATGCATTTTTAATTGTTTACGTTTGTGATTAAGGTTTCTCTTAATCGAGTGGATTAATCGATCGATTGATGGTTTGTTTTGGGCGTTCAAAAAGCAACTTTGCACCTTTTTGTAGTTGCCGCAACTTCTGGCGCCAGCTTGAGGTGGCTACGCCCGCTTGCAACGTGCCCCTCTCCCGGGGCAACTGCAGCTGAAGCTATTTGAATTTGAGTTTGAATTTGAATTTAGACTTCAATTTGTTGTACAGCTACTGGGGCATTGCAACCGCAGACAGCAATTAATCAAAATATGTGCAACGGCTTAGCGCAGGGCGTGGCAGCAGAGGGGCAAGTGCGTGGAGCAGCCGCAGGGGGCGGAGGGGAGCTTTAACTCAAGTCTGTTGCAGCAACGAGACGTGCGTTAAGTCAACTTCACAGCCAAGGCGTTTGGTCAAATTTCAATTGCCGTTTGCCACATGCCGCCCGCTACTTGCCACTTGCCACTTGCTGCCAGTTGCCTGTTGCCTGTTGGCAGCTTATTTACAATATAACCGCAAATGAAGTCGAACGCACACACACACACACACACACACACACACATACAGAGAGACAGACTCACAGTCAAACATCATTACAAGTTACGCACAATTGCACAGACACCACTACCCGCACTTGCCGCTCTTCCCTCACTTCTCTCTCTTTCCTTTCTTCCCTCATTTCCCCCTCTTTGCACGCTCGCTTCCCCCGCTCGTCCCCCGTCTGCCGCCTGGCGGAGGTGAAGAAGCCAACAATAGCAATTATTAACCATGCAGCAATTGAGAAATTCCCACAGTCGTGCGACTCGACTCGAGCGTTCAACCCTCGACTTTGCCACACATGAAAAGCGTCGTCTGACTCCGCTTCCCCCTTCTTCCACCTCTTCCCCTTCTTCCACCTCTTCCCGTTCTGCGCTCACTGCTCCTTGATAAAACAATAGCAACAGCTGTAAAAGCATTGACAGTAACTGTGCCCAGGAACTTGTTGAGCTGGACGATTTGTGACGTTGTCGTGCTGCTTCGCTGACTTCTTGTTTCTTGGCCAAGTTAAGGGTGAGGCCAAGGGTCAAGGTGAGAATTGAGTTGGCCAGCTATGACTTATAGCGTGGCTCTAACAATTGAGATACAGCAACAACAACAACCTGTTAGCAAACCAAAAAGGGGCAAAATTAAGGAGTGAAGAGTGGCAGCCAAGAGGAGTTGGAGGGGGAGGGGAGGGGTAGGGAGAATTGCAACCCCAATTGACGCGTTGAGATTTGCGACCCACAACAGAAACAATAAACAAAATCAAGCTTTAATAAACAAAAAAAGGGTCACCAGGTGTATAAACAATTGCAAAGGCAGAACTTGATATTAGAATAACAACTAAAACAAGGCAAGCGAGGGGAGAGTGCTGCCTTTGCATGGGTAAAGGCAAGGAAGAGGTAAGTGGGGATATACTTGAGTGTTGGGTGTGAAGTTGCATGGTGTGTGTGTGCTGTGTGTGTGTGGTCTCAGCTTAAATTGAGTGCCAATTAATTGCAGCCTCTGCTTGAGGAGTCGAGGAGTCGAGGAGTTGAGGAATTGAGGAGTCTCGGAGTTGAAGGCTTTCCTCATGCAGCGCTCAAGGCTCTAAGCGAAGGTAAGACGATAGCTTCCAGGGAATCCCTTCTTCTACTGCAATTGCTCTGTTGTTGTGGGCGTAAGAGCGCTGTTATTCAAGCCTTCTTTAGCTAACTCTGTTGCTTGACGCCCTACAAGTTCCTTCACGTCGATCAAGGAACACAAGGGAATCCTACGTTGAAACTCTATAGCTTGGGATGTGGATGAAACGATGAAACAGACTTGAGGAACGCTTTATTGTATTACTATCATAATTAGGAATATGTAAGGCAGTAAAGCGTAGCTTGGCAGTCACTATAATGCATATATATTCTTGATCAGCAGGAGTTCTTATAGCCATGTCCCACTGTTTGTTTGTTTGGGTGTAAAGAAGTCTGTCAATTTTAAAGCTATCTTCTTGAAAGTTGCTATGGTTACGTCTTTGAGCTGTGGTTAATATATATGTCGGAATTGGGCAAATCGGTTGACTATAGCATATAGCTGCCATAGGAACAATCGGTTGAGAATTGATCTTTAGTATGAAGAACTTCGTTGTTTCTCGAGATATCTCTGACAATTTCTCAGATTATATACCCTATATTGTCTTCTATATACTGACCAAGTTTCATTAAAATCGGATTACTATATCTTATAGCTGCCATAGGAACAATCGGTTGAAAATCAACCTCTAGTATGAAGAACTTTCTTGTTTCGCAAGATAACTCAACCAATTTCACAGATTACATTATTCATATAGATACATAAATTTTGACCAAGTTTCATTTCAATCGGATTACTATATCTTATAGCTGCCATAGGAACAATCGGTTGAGAATCCAACTCTGGTAAGAAAAACTTTCTTGTTTCTCAAGATAACTCAACCAATTTCACAGATTATATACCCTATATTGTCTTCTATATACTGACCAAGTTTCATTAAAATCGGATTACTATATCTTATAGCTGCCATAGGAACAATCGGTTGAAAATCAACCTCTAGTATGAAGAACTTTCTTTACCTTTTTACCTATCTTTACCTATCTCAGCTTATCTCTCACATTTTATACTTGGTATTATCTTTTATATGCTGTCCAGATATTTGTCTATATTTGTATGTATATATATATATTTATATATATATATATATATATATATATATATATACATATAGTTGCCATAGGAACAATCACTCGTAATTGAACGTAGAGCAATAGTATCAAACTTACATTTCTTTCTAGTTTTGCCAATTAAATTTTAAATATATTTATATAAAGCAAAACTCAACATCTCAACATAATTAATAATTTATAATTTGCTTACTGCTTCTTGAGTTGCTTTAAGTTTTCCCTTTGATTTCCTTTGGTTGCTTGCCACCCTTTTCTTGGCCAATTTCTCGCTGTAATCGATTGTTCCAAATGCTGCAGCTGCTGTTGGCCACAGTAGCTGCCACTGGTTGCCGGCTGCCGGCTGCTGGCCCGTGACTTCAGTTGTCTCTCCCTCTCTCTCTTCTCTCTCCTCTCTCTCTCTCTCTCTCTCTCTCTCTCTGAGCTGGAGTCTCTCTTCCCATTGTGAATGGTGCCCTGGTTTGTCCACTTTCACGCTATGCCAAAAAGTTGCTCAATTGGCGCGATCGTATCTCGACTGGCAATTTGGCCAACTTGAGGTATCAATAACAGCAGTGTCTCCTCCTTTTCTATCTCTCTCACTCCTTACACCTCTTTTAGAGGCTCTTCTTTGGCTTGTTAGTGTTTTGGCCACATATGAGGTCACATAACGGCGCTTTTGAGGCTGAAACTGAGGCTGGAGCTGTTGTTGCTGCCGTCTACAAAAGTGGCCACTGCCACAAGCCAAAAACAAGTCCTCCAAGACACACACACACACTCGCACACACACACACACACACACACACACTCGCACACACACACACACACACACACACACACTTCAGTCGATTGCCGGCTTCATCTTAGTCTGGACTCCCAAAACTGGAACTCCAACTGCAACTGCAGCAGGAGAAGCAGAAAGATAGAGAGAGAAAGAGAGAGAGAGAGAAAGAGAGAGAGAGAGAAAGAGAGAGAGAGAGAGTGGTGTATGCTAGCGGGGGAGGCAACGGGGAAACAGGGGAAACTCGAGTCTGGTTTGCTGTTGTCAGCTGCCGCTTTGGCTCCGTTTGTCGTTGTCGTTGCATGTTGCTTATAACGGTAACTGCTCATTGCCAATTGCCGCTTGTTGCACACTCCAACTACCCCTCCAGTCCCACCTCCATCCTTGTCTCCCCTCCCGTTCCCCTCCCCCCACTCTATCAACGCCTCTTGGCCAGTTAATTAATTTGGCTTAGGCGTGCCAAAAATTGTATTGGCCGCAGACAAATGTGAGCAAGACAAGGACCAGTTGACCATAAGCAGGCGAGCGACGAATTGCAGATACCCTGTAACGGTGGCATTGTGTGGTATGATAGATTATCTAGTCAATATGCAGATAAACTGTAAAATTAACAGCTAATTGTCCTGTATTTATTACATTTGTAATTATTTGATGCTTTAATACCCTGTAAATTATATTATAATATATTTTCAAGATGTTAAATATGGCATTTCTATCAAATTATTGCTTGAATATTTATAATTATTACTTTTAATATTATTTAAATTAATTATTAATTCGAATACCCTGTAAAAGCTAATTTACTGCATTTACTTCACATTCTGGAATCAATTTGTTTACTTAAAATGGCTAATATAAATATTAGTATATTTTTAATATGTTGTCAACAATTTACATCTGTTATACTCTGCAAAAAACTGCATTGTTTTATATAAATTTATTACGTAAATTAATTTCTAAGATTTATATATTTTAGTAGAAAATGTTAACAGTTTTAGCAGTGTAAATAGAGGCAAGAAATATCCCTTAGTATAGTTCAAATGTTAAATGTTTGTTAGAGTACTGTTAGAGCTGACTGCGGAGTATCTGCTAGTCGATTATTATACTCTTTATTATTACTTTAATTAACAGTTATCGAAACTTATTTGAATCGCATTATTCAAGCTACTTAAACTAATTCTCTCGTTTTGAGCACAGAAATACAGCTCAGCAACTGAGTGCAGGGCATCTCCTAGTCGTCTATTATACATAGTAAAATTAATTGTATATGCATTTATCGATAAAAATATCGATTGGTCGGACAGTAACATGAAGAAATTAAATAGTTAATGAGTAAACTTAGCTGCTGACTATAGGGTATCTTTAAGTCGATCAAAGCATGAGAGTAATGCGATTTTGAGCAGAAAGGTTATTGATAGACATGTGAAGAGGCAATTGCAGCACAAGAAGCTCAATGTGCCACGTTTTGAGGCACAAATGTGCCTCGGCTCAAAATGCGATTTTGGTCAAAAATGGGCAAACAAAATGAGATGGAAGCTGGCAACTGAGAACTGAGAATGGAGAACTGTGAACTGAGAACTGAGAGGCATTGAGAGGAGCACACGCATGCTAGAGTATGTGTGTGTGTGTGTGTGTGTGTGTGTGCGAGTGTGTGTAGTGCCAGAATGCATTGAGGCACAAAGAAGCTGCAGCAAAGTTTGCACAAAAATTAGACGCTTTTGGTCAGAGAACTCTGACTAATGTGTTGGACCAGGCCAAAAGAGAGAGTGCGAGCGAGAGAGAGAGAGAGATACAATTGCCAGAGATAGATAGACGTATTGTTGTTATAAGTCCGGACTCTTAGAGAGTCGAACTCGCAACGATTCAATCAGTTTGGCACTCGCCTTAATTGAGCGCCAGCTGCAACATTTCTGTGAACATTTTCCGGACTTGGGGAAATTTTGGGAGATTTGGGAGGCTGGAGATTCAATTATGCAGTCCATGTGCATAGTTCGACGGCTTCGCAATTGGCATTGCCTCAATTTCCGTAACCGAAACGAAAATGCCGAGCTCGGCATTTTCGCATTTTCACATTTCCATTTCATTTGTTTCTCGCTTCTCGCTTCTCTTCTCTCGCTTCTCGCTTTCTTCTCTCATTGCTTTGTTTTGTTATTTCGCACACGTAAATTTGTCCAAATGAAACCACCAAAATTATTAATTTCTCAACGTGTTAACCCATTGTTCTCCCCCTCTTTATCCATTCGACTCTCCCCTCTGTTTGGCATTCCTGGCAATTAGCAAAATGTGCTTGTTGGCCATAATTGTTGATAGCCGTCGATTTTTTGGGCTAAAGGAATTGCCGGAATTGCTGCTCTGAATTCAGGCGCTTACCAAGATTTCTCTGTTATACCCTTGCGAAGGGTATATCACACGTGTGCTGACTTGTGTAACGCCTTGAGGAAGGCGTGGCAATGCCTTGAAATCGTGCATATTCCTGTTCAGCACGAGTCCTTGTAGCCATGTCCCACTGTCTGTTTGTTTGGGTGTAAAGAAGTCTCTTAGTTTTCAAGCTATCTTGTGGAAACTTGGT
Organism: Drosophila macrospina; assembly: GCA_035042075.1. Lineage (NCBI taxonomy): Eukaryota > Metazoa > Arthropoda > Insecta > Diptera > Drosophilidae > Drosophila > Drosophila macrospina. The sequence goes on from JAWNLW010000301.1 coordinate 4,162,967, forward strand.
GTGGATACGTCTTTGAGCTGTGGTTAATATATATGTCGGAATTGGCCAAATCGGTTGACTATAGCATATAGCTGCCATAGGAACAATCGGTTGAGAATAAACCTCTAGTATGAAGAACTTTCTTATTTCTCAAGATAACTCAATCAATTTCACAGAATATATATTTCATATAGTCTTCTATATACTGACCAAGTTTAATTGAAATCGGATTTCTATAACATATAGCTGCCATAGGAACAATCGGTTGAAAATCAACCTCTAGTATGAAAAACTTTGTTGTTTGTTGAGTTATCTCAACCAATTTTACAGATTATGTACTTCATATAGTCTTATATATATAGACCAAGTCTGACTAAAATCGGTTGACTATAGCATATAGCTGCCATAGGAACAATCGGTTGAAAATTAAACTTTAGTATGAAGAACTTTCTTGTTTCTCAAGATAACTCAACCAATTTCACAGATTAAATTCTTCATATAGTTATATATATTTTTACCAAGTTTCATTAAAATCGGATTACTATAGCATATAGCTGCCATAGGAACAATCGGCTGAAAATCAACCTCTAGTATGAAAAACTTTGTTGTTTCTCAAGATAGCTTCACCAATTTCACAGATTACATACCCTATATTGTCTTCTATATACTGACCAAGTTTCAATAAAATCGGATAACTATATAATATAGCCCCCATAGGAACAGGACTCGGCAAGGGCATCAAATCTTCGGCGTTTCATAGATAATCTTTCATTTTTGTTTTCATTTTTGTTGTTCAATTTTTACTTCTTACATTTGGCTAATTGTGGACTCTGTGTGCGTGTGTGTGTGTGTGTGTTTCTGTTGGCTTTGGCTTTTGCTTGGGTTTGGCTTTTGGTTTCCTTGGCTTGCCGTCTGTCTGGCACAATTAGCAAACACTGCTGGCCAATTTACACAAGGCCAACAACAATTGCCACCAAACAACAGCCACGCCCGCAAATGGGGCAGTCTACTGAAAGTATTTGTGTGTGTGTGTGAGTATGTGTGTGAGTGTGTGTGTATGTGTGTGTGTGTGTGTGCTTGTGTAATTTCCACATAAGCTGCGCGTTTAACTAAAACGCTTTCCACGAAAACCTCGCTAGAGTTTCTCCATTTCCTTGGCATATCATAAGAATCGCGGCAAGTTTCGTACTGCTTAAGGTGTTCTCTTCTTCACCCTCCTCTTCAACTTCTATACCCCCCTCGTCTGTCAGTCAGCAAACTCCTGCTTCCCGTTGATCTATCACTTTACACCTAGAGCTACCTGCAGGCGCCTAATAAGCAGGTATCTCAATGCATTTCCTGACCTCGCTGTTCCCACAACTTTGTCAAAACTTTGCAGACGCTTGCAGTGCGAATTCTCGTCTTCTCACGAATTGTCTAGTGGGCGTGGCAGCTCCCATAAAGCATATTTAAATACCCAATCAGTCAAACGAAACTTTGTTTATCTAAGTTGCTTGAAACTTGACATTTTCTATGTCTTTTTATATCAAAGGAAATCAGTTTAAACTAACTAAATTAACTAACAATTAATTAACTAATTGTTAAGCTGTGCTTTATTATCCTATTGTTATAATATATTATTTAATACTTCTAACACATCCGTTTCCTTGTTGCTCTTTTTATATTTATTTCCTTTTCAATCTTCAATTGAATTTACTTTAATTTCTGTTTACTTGTGTCTTTTAGCTTGTTATACCTTATTGCCTGTGACTAACTACGCTCTGCATAAACCTTTTCGAGTACTCTGTGCTGATTATAATAAACTTTTTCATGTATTCAGCTCAGAGTCCTCTCTTCCCAGTATCAAGTTGCTCATCCTAAACTATTTAGCTAGTATACACTAACTACATTTATATACTTTGTGATCTGATTGGGTTTTTCTGGGTTTTCCCCAATCCCCGCAACAAATGTTGGATCAATCAACGCTTTTTGATTTCCCCAGATTTGAAATTTTAAATTTTAATTTAAATTAATCTTATTTAAAACTCATTTTTACACTTAAATTTCATTTGTAATTATTTTTAATTTAATTATCATAAGAGTTTGATTTTTACTTGGGTCGACTGCTGTTAGTCGACGTTAAATAAATAAATAAATAAATAAATGTGATGAGTACTCTGCATTAATCTCTAAACAATACCCTATTTAAACTCTACTTTAATAGCTGCCTATGCCTTAACCCTCCCCTCCTTCTCTTGCTCCCTCCTTGTCATCTCCCACCTGTAGTCAATCAATTCGGCAATTGCTTCAATTTCAACCTCATGTGTCGCATGAATAATTCAGTGGATTGTTTTGGTTGCCCCAACACCGCCCCCCCCCTTTAGCTCCTTGCCCCTACCAAACTTCCAAAACAGGCAATTGTGGATGCAAATGCGCCATCTAGCGGTGGTGGTTGGCGTCTACCCCCAAGGAATTCGTTGCAAATGTGAAAATCCAGCGAATTTGTTAATTTAATATTTAAACTATTTGCGGGCATTGGGAATGCTGGTCGAATGGCTGCCAAGTGGTCAGTTCTGTGGTCATCATTGATACAACAACAAGTTGCTAATGTAGTTGTTGCTGCTGCTGCTATTGTTGTTCTTGTTGTTGTTGCAACAAGCTCAAATTTTGTATTGTAAATGTCAAATTAAAAATGCAATGCAACTAATGGATTAACTTGAAATGCTGCGCGTCGATGCATCACAGGGGGAGGACAACGAAGAGGACTCTGTCTGCAGAGGGAGAGAGTGAGAATCAAAGAAAAATAAGAAAAAAGTGAGAGTGAGAGAATGAGAGAATGAGAGAATGAGTAACAAAGTAGAGAGTGAGCGAGATGGGAGGCAACGTTGACCAGTTGCTGTTGCAGGCAGACTCTAATGTAAGTTTACAAACTCTTTGAATAAACAATTTTTTAATCGAATTACAAGATGAAACGTTGATAACGCAACAAATTGTTACGAAAGCATCCTTTTAGCTGCTATTAAAGCCAACTATCAAGGCTGCCGATTATATATGCACAGTTCATGGTTCAAATTTGTGATATAGAAACTTTTATGAATATTCAAAATGCTGAGCAAGTTTTCTATGCGAATTTACAGCACGAGGAGAAGAAAGTGCAGCATTACTCACTATGATTTTTGTTTTAAAGAATGTTATAACTAGAGACATTGCAACACTTTGTATATAACTTAAGTGTAGATTGATTACTTGATGCATTGGAAAACTACATGCCAAACTTAAGTGTTGTAGCTATAAAAGTAGCTGAGTTCCATGAGGTTTTGTGGGAGTTACTTGGGCAGTGTTAGCATTGGTACTATCTGTTTTATAAGCAAGTTATTAAGCAAGTTAGGATATAAAATTTCATAGCTCTAGCTTTAACAGTTCCTGAGTTCCATGAGGTTTTGAGGAAATTACTTGAGTGTTATTATTGGTACTGCAAGAATCTGTTTATAAGGCTCTTGGAAGTTAGCATACAAAATTTCATAATTGTAGCTTTAACAGTTCCTGAGTTCCATGAGGCTTTGCGGAAATTACTTGGGTAAGTTAGCAGAGTTAGTGCTGCCCCTGTAAGAATCTCTTTTATAAGGCTCTTTGATATCTAAGTACCAAATTTCATAGCGCTAGCCTTAACAGTTCCTGAGTTCCTTGAGGTTTTTGGGAAGTTACTTGGGTAAGTTAGCAGAGTTAGTGTTGCTACTACAATCAATTGTTTTATAAGGTACTTGGATATTGAAGTACAAAATTTCATAAGTATAGTATTAACAGTTCCTGAGTGCCATGAGATAACTTTAGAGATAGAGCTATAGAGAGTTGGAGATGATAGTTATAAGAGTTGCACTAAAAGAGGTATCTGAAGTCTAGGCACACTTTCCATATATTTTCAAGAGCATCTCACATTCCTTTGCAATCATTTAAGCAATTACAAATTCAAATCGTTTCACAAAAGTTTTTTAAACTTAACAAAGAGAATAATTTATATTATTTTATTTCAAGAATTTACAAATTTTTTAGCATATTTAAAAAATGCTTTAAATTTAAAGAAATTCTAGAAATTTTCAGGCTTTCTATTTCCGAGTTGTTGCCAGCTTTAGAAACCAATTTCCAAGCGATTTACCACACCCCGCAGTCCACTTCAATAATTGTTTATAATCCGCATTTTATTATTGTTATTATTATTATTATTATTTGTATTAATATTATTATTATAACAGCTTTTTCTCGTTTTGTATTTGCTGTTTGCCCTGTGGCAAAGCTGAAGGTGTCGCCTACGAATGTATTTCAATTCGTTTCACATCGCATACCCTGTAAGCTGTAAGCCATAAAAACTCTGCGAATTTCGAAATTTGTTAAATATTTATAAAGTTTATTTTATTTATATTAAGTTGTAGATAAAATTTATAGACGTTGCTGAACTGAATATACATTTATATACATTTCTATTATCTATCTTTAAATTTTATAGATCTTACTCTGTAAACAAAAGAAAAGTTCCTCGAAATTCCACTGGGATTCCCCCAACATAAACTCAATGAACTCAGCGACTGTTAAGCAAAGTGCTATAAAATTAGACTGCTGAAGTCAATTAAGATGTGGAATACTACATTGGTGTTGTTTGCTTGCTTAGAGGGTAACTGCAAGTCGAGCTGCAGTTGATTGTTATTATTATTTTGTGTATTTTTTATTTACGCATCAAATTTTTATGACAAATGCTTGAGGAAAGCGCAGAAAGGGCTTAGGTTCAATTGGAAATTAAATTAGAAACCAGAAACGCACAAAAAGAACTTCCTCTCCTCTCCCCCCTCTCTCTTTCTCACTCTGCCCCGCCCGCTGCTCAATGGGCGGTCTCAAGTGTTGGCCGAGAATATTGCGTTATTTCAAGGGGCACAAACAAACATTTTAATTCCCCTTGAGTTCCTTATGAAGCAGTTGCCCCTGCTCCCCCTCTCTCCACACTCTATGGCTGCCGCCTTGGCAGGGGAAATCAAAGAAAATTACGTCGTAATCGTGGCTACGCTGGCAAATGGCTCATATGAGTCCCCCGAAGTCCCCCGACTCTCGACATTAAGTTGCAGCCCTCAAGTGCTGCGTGAGTTTTTAGAGATTTCTGCTGCTGCTGCTTCTTCTTCTTCTTCTTCGTGTTGCTTTTAATCAAATTACAACAACAACAACAACAACATGTGGCATGCATGTGCTGCACAAGGAAACCGCAGGCTGTTCCAATTTTCATAGAGCCTGCAATTTCCATCCATTGCATCCTTTTGCCAGCGATTCCTACTTCAACTCAACTCTTCATCCTCGCGTCGCCTCTTGTGTCTAAAGTCTGCCGTCTCTTCAGTCTTCCGTCTACCGTCTTCAGTCTTCAGTCTGCAGCTGCGGCTCAACTGACGGGTTTGAAAACCTCAACCTATAATTAACTCTGCCAAGCAGACGACAACGGCCAACAGGCAACAGGCAACTGGCAACTGGCAACTGGCAACTGGCAACTGGCAACTGGCAACTGGCAACAGGCAGCAAGCAACAGGCAACAGACAACAGACAACATGCAACATGCAACACACACACACATGCAACACACACACAATCACACAACAAGTCAAAGCAGAACATCAACGAGAAAAGTTGGCAGACTTTGGCCAGTTTAAGTAGTTGCCTTATAAGACACTAGACAACATGGACTTCAATATATGTACATATATGTACATTTATATACATATGTATCTATATATCTATATATCTGTATATCTATATATACTTATATACTTATATATCTATATATCTTTGATATTAATTTAGTGATAAGAAATTCTACTTTCTGTTTAACAATTAATTATCTATTTAAATATTTATTGATTTATTTATTTATTTATTTATTTATTTATTTATTTATTTATTTATTAATTAATTAATTAATTAATTAATTAATTAATTTATTTCTTTATAAATAAAATAATTTAATAAAGTTATATATTTATTTATTTTATATATTTAACTATATTGTAAATGAATTCATTAATTTTTATATATTTATTTTTTTTGTTTAGTTATTTATTGATTTTTTAATTTATTTCTTGCTTTAGTTTGATATTTATATTTATTTGTCTGTTTTTTATATTTTAATTTATTTATCTATTTATTTATATGTTCATTTGTAATATTTATTTATTTCTTTACTTATTTTGTTATTTATTTATTTATATTTTTTTATTTAGTATTTATTAATTATTTATCTTTTTTTATATTTTCATTTAATTATTTATTTGTTAATTTTTTCCTCCTTTTTTAATATTTCTTTATTTGTTTACTTATTTTGTTATTTATTTATTTATTTTTTATTTAATATTTATTATTTATTAACCTTTATTTTTATATTTTCACTTATTTATTTATTTGTTAATTTTTTCCTCCTTTTTTTAATAATTATTTATTTTTTACTTATTTTGTTATTTATTTATTTACCTGTTTATTTATTAGATAATTAGTTTGGTATTTCCCCCTTTTGCTGAAGCAGCTTAAGGGAAACCCTTTTGTCACAATTTAGCGCATTCTGAAGTGCAGTGTTTGCATTGATTACGCTTGAGCATCAACCCTGTTGCTCAGTGTAACAATCGGACTACATCTTCGACTTGTCGCTGGGCATTGACCATTGTCGTTTCATCGTTTGTCGCTGGGATCTTTCCATATGGCGATGAGGGGCAGCTTGACTGACAGCGCGCAATGTTATGTTGATGCCTCCTACCTGCAACTATCTCCGATTCCCTATCTCCCCCCTCTCTTAGCACACACACACACACACACACTCACACACTCACCTGACTCGCAACTCTTTGACTCTCGTCTCGATTGCGGTTTGTGCGCTTCTTTCATTTTTCTTTTTGCGTTTGCCTTTGCTTTTGTTTTTACTTTGTTTTCCCTCACCTCTGTGCGCTCCCTCTCTCTCGCTTTGCTCTGGCACTGCCCCTGCCCCTGCCGCTCTTTAATTCCCTCCCTTGCCTCTAGGCTCTAAGCGGCCTTAACGTTCCACTTCATTTCTTCATTTCTCATTGTTCTTTTTTACCTGTCTCAAGTTTGATCCAAGTCGCTGCCTTCCCTCCCTACCTCTCTCTCTCTCTCTCCCTCTATCTCTCTTCTTCTTGCCTTCTCTTCTCATTGCTATGCTGCCCTCGCAGCCCGCTGGCTTCTTAATCTGTATGTAATTCAAGCCCCCGAGTCCAAAATGCACAAGATCATGGATCATGCGATCACGGTTTGTACTTTAATTCCCCCCTGTCTCTCTCTCTCTCTCTCTGTCTTCCTCCTCCTCCTTCTCTTTCTATTCTTTTGCTTCTTTTGTTGCTGTTGTTGTTTTTTATAATTTTGTTTTCGTTGTGATTCGTATCGTTTGTTTGTTTGAAGTTCAAAAACTCATTTGCTTCAGCGATTGCCAATCGAAGATCACTTTTCATAGCCCCCCCCTCTCCCCTCCCCCTCGTTTGACCCTGCTCTGAGGGGGGACATTGGTAACCTAATACCAAAATCCATTTCTCAAAATCAACGCCCTCGAAGCTAACTCAACTGAGCTCAACTGCGCTCAACTGACTTCTTGGCCTTTGGCTTTCCACACTTTCCACACTTTTCACTTGATCGCATTCGCTGATCGTTTCGAGAAAATTGTTGAAATCTTCAAGTGCGTTGAATTGTGCAGCCTTGACAATGCGAAGGGGGGAAGGAGGGGGAGTGCTGCTTTACGTTAATACTATTTTGTAAATAAACTGAGCAATCGTTGATTGTTTGATTGATTTTCCAACGAGAATTGTTTTTTCTTCCGCATTTGCAAGGGAAAATTGTTTTGATTTGAGTTTTATTTATTTAAACTGTTTATATAGTTTAATTATCAGTTTCACTTTGTATCACATTCTTAAACGTTACCCAGAGCCATAGTTGTTTCAATATGTTTCAATCTTTGTCTATTTCTATATCATTCTCTCTCACTCTTTCTTAAACTCTGTCTGTCTACCTCCCTGTTAAAATCTCTCTCTTTCTCTCGTTGTGCGTCTCTGTCTCTCCTCTCTCACTCTCTCTTCCCGTCTCTATCTCCCTCCGCCTTTCTCTCTCTCTCTATCTTACTCTCTCGCTTATCGTTTCTCTCTCTCTCTCCCAATTCCTCTCTCTCTCTCTCTTTCTCCCTCTTTCTCTCTCTGTCTCTCTATCTTTCTCTTTTGCTTCCCGTTTCTTTCTCTCTCTCTCTCTCTTTCTCTCTTTTCTCTTTCTTTCTCTCTCTATATCTATCTTTCTCTTTCTCTTCTCGTTTCTCTCTCTCGTTTCTCTCTCTCTTTCTCTTTCTTTCTCTTTCTTTCTCTTTCTTTCTCTCTCTCTCTCTCTATCTCTCTCTATCTTTCTCCCTCGCTTCTCGTTTCTCTCATTCTCTCTCTTTCCCTTTCTTTCTGCACTGCTCTCTAGAGAAATCCTTTTCTCTCTTTCTCTATCTTTTTCCCTCCCTTCCCGTTTCTCTCTATCTTTTTCCCTCCCTTCTCGTTTCTTTCTCTATCTTTCTCTCTCTTTCTTTTTCTTTCTCTCTCTCTCTCTCTCTCTATCTTTCTCTCTCGCTTCTCGTTTCTCTCATTCTCTCTCTTTCTCTTTCTTTCTGCACTGCTCTCTAGAGAAATCCCTCTCTCCCCCTCTCTCTCTCTCAACTATTACCTCTTTTCTCACCTTCAATTACAAGATCAAAGCCAAGTCTCAAACTCAAGGGACTTCTGTCCAAACTCAATTAAGAAATCCAAAGTTTTCACTAAGAAATCAATAGAACTTCCTCAGATTTGCAGGTGAATCGCAAGGGGCGTGTGGGCGTGAGAAGGGGTAATGAGAAGTCGAGGGGAGGTGGCAAGGGGAATTATAATAAGCATTAATTGTGAATATATAATTTGGGATTCGTGTCTGTCTCGATTTAAGCGCTAGACACGCGTCTATTTATTGAATCCGAGGTACATTTTCCCAAGCAGCAGCATTTTTCCTATTAATATTCATGGAAAAGCGAGGAAAATTTATGCGTCAAACTGTAAAATTAAAGCAATTACACAGCGGCCGCAACAACAATTGCAGCAGAGCGAGTGGGAGAGTGCGAAAGAGACAGCGAGAAAGAGAGAGAGCGAGAGAGAGAGAGAGACAGAGAGAGTTGCTTGGCCTAAAGATAATTACAAGAGATTTGCGTGTTTAGAGGCGTCTGATTTGCAACTGGGCGTGGCATTTAGCGGCACCTGAAGGCAAATCTGTGAATCTCCATTAGCCAAGGCTACCCCCACCCCCAATGCTGCCCACTCTTCCCCTCCCCTCCCCTCATTCGCACACTCTCACACTCGCTCACTCTTCTAATCTCCTAAGCAATTTGTATGCGTCGCCTGTCGCATCCGCAGGAGTCAAAAGCAAGAAGAAGCAGCAGAAGCAAAGGCAATCGAAGGCGAAGAAGAAGCAGAAACAGAAACAGAGGCAGAAGCAGAGGCAGAGGCAGAAACAGAGGCAGAAGCAGAGGCAGAATCAGTAGCTGTCCACAACGCTGGGCCAGCGCCTTGAGGGCTTTTAAATCAAAAATTCAATAAACATTGAAAATGTGTAAAAATATTTACAATTTGAATTATTTTTTTTTCTCTCAGTTTTGCGGCCTTTTTTTCGATTTGTCATGCAAAGCGCGTGCTTGGCAGTTGCATAGTTTTCAGCTTTCTGTCAGCCACAGACGAAGAACAAGTTTTCAAACTGGTTGGCAACTCGTCGGGCAGCGGGGGCGACTGCGCTGCTGCGGGTGGAGGGGCAGCTGCTTTGCTGGAGAGGTAACTGCTGAGGTGGTGAAGGTGGGGGGTTTGCCTCCTTCAACGGCAGCCAAAGCAAACATGAACTCTGGCGACAGCAAAAGAACGTTAAAAACGCAAAGCAGAATAAAGCAAAGCAACAACAACACAAACAAAGCAACAACAAGTCGCACGCGAAACTGGTTAAAAGTAGATCTCAAGTCAAGAGCGAGCGGTTAAACTGAACGAAGCTCTCCAAGTCGCTGTCGTCGCTATTGCTGCTGCTGTCGTCTATTGCCATCTCTTTTCCTCAAGACGTTGCCCCTGCGCAGTGGCTTTTTCAACTGCTTGCTTGATCGTAGTTAATGACTGTGCATAAGGAGTGTGTGTGTGTTGTGTGTGTGTGTGTATGATTGTGTCTGCGGTTTTGCTGTTAGCCATGCAATCCACAAGTTAACCAACTGGTTTTTCCTCTACAACGTCAGGCGATTTTTCCGACACCAAAAACTTGTTGGCCAACGAAACGCAAACAAGTTTCGTAAACGCTAAGAAAACGCGCGCATTTGCCGAAAGTCGCGCGCAAAACGCTACGTGTTGCTATGCTTTTAAACATGCTGTTAACTACACCAAGGCGTTCTCTTAAGCGCTGTTAACTGCGCAATGTGAGTGCGCTTCGTTAAGTTGTCGTACGTTTCGTTAAGTTGGCACGCTGTTAACAGCAGCTGTGCTGCTCTTTGCAAATGACTCTCTTTACTTTGCATCGTTTTCATCTGCGTTTCGTTTATGCAAACGAAGGCATGCATAAATCGCATGCTACAAAAACGTGTTTATCTCATTTAACAGCAACTGTTAGCTTGCACTGTTATTCGGAATAAAATTATTAAAATTATATTTAAATTTTGTTGACGCAGCTGCAAAATAAATATGGCTGTATTCAGTGAACAACAATAGCAATTGTAGCTGCAGCCATGCTTATTAAATTATTAGTGTTAATTTGTATACTTATGCATTAAATATTTATTACCTATTGAGCCAAGCGATCGCGTTCTCTTACTTGGATCACACTCTACCTGACATGGCCTGTTGCTGCTTAAACGAGTTTTGCCTGTGTAGTTAAAGAGAGAGCGCGCGCTTGAGAGAGTGTCTGGTGGTGGGTGTTAAGACAGTAGCAGCATTTTGAAAGAGAAATGTTTGGTATACGGTTCGTGCGCTCTTTGGATTCGTTGATTCGTTTTCGTGTGCATTCTTCATTCTCTTTTCATTTGCCGCTTCGAACGGACGTGTCGCGCTGTCGTTCGGCGTTTCAGCTGCAAGCAGCAACAATAACAATAATTTTGCGTCGCGTTTTGTCATCGTCGTCGAATTGTTTACAGTTCACTCCGTGTGTGATGTCTATAAAACCAAAAGAAAAATAAACAAAAGCGAATAGTGTAATAAATTAATTAAAAAAAGAAGCCATAACGAGAAAAATTTGCAGCTTGCAATTGCTATACTAATAACAACAACAACAACTACTACTACAGTTAGCTACAGTTTGTGCTGTGCGTGTGTTAGTGTGAAATAGAGTGCCAAGCGAAGCCAGCCAGCAACAATAACAACAAGTATAACAAGTAAAACTATTAACAAAAAGAAACCAACAACAAAATCACAACTAAAACCAAACCCAAGCAAAAGCAGCGCAGCCAGCAGCAACAGCAGCCGCAGCTGCGTCATCAACGTCGACGCCGGCTTTGGCATCATTAGTTTTACTTGATCTCCACTGGCGACTGCTTCGCCTGCAGCTTGGCTCTCTTACCTGTCAAACAGGTTTTAAGACACCAGCAATAACAACAACAACAAGAACAACAACAGCAGCAGCAGCAGCGCAAGTATAAGACAACGAATAAGAAGAAGAAGCAGGAGCAGCGCGCGTCGCTTAAAAACAGCAGCCAACATAAAAAAGGTTTTTTCGTGCCGCGTTTGTGTGTGTTGCGTACCGTGTGTGTGTATGTGTGTGTGCTTCTTGGAAACCTTTCAAGCGTCGTTGTCGTCGCCTGCATACAAATACAACAAAAACAACAACAAGAACAACACTAGTGATTTCTGATTAACAACAACAACGACTACATCAAGCGCAAGAGCAAAGCAAACGGCCGATTATAACAGTGAAACGGTGTGCGTGTGCGTACATATTATATTTATATGTGTGTGTGTGTTTTTGAAGTGCAGGCAAAAGCAAAAGCAAAGAAAATGCTTGAGGTTTAAGACCTGGCCAACAGAAGGGCCAACAAACGTAGCCACGCACCAGACGCGCCGCCATTTTGGATTTGAAGTTTTGTATTTAGTGTTTGTTGTTGTTTTTTTACTCTTTCGTTCGTTATTTCGGTTTTCAAAATATACAAAAACAATTTTTGAGTTGTTTTCTTCGGCCGCAATGTGGCGCTGCTGTGACGCAGCCTGCTACATCTAGTGTAGGCGAGCGCGAGCGAGAACGAAGGAGAAACGAGCAACCATAAAGGAAGTAGCTGCAAAAATAGCAAAACTTTTTCGAGAAAACGTCAACTGCAGCAACGCAAGTTGCGATAATAATAATAACAACAATAACACTTAGCGAAACTACACAACTACATATAAAAGCGACAAGATGAGAACATCAACAGTAAACAGTGCGAGAGCAACAACAACAACAACAGCTTGGCGAAGCGGGAGCAACAACAACAGCAACAACAGAAGCAGCTGCAATGCAAGACAAAGCTTTTGCAAATTATTTCTAATCGGTAAGTTTACAAAAACAAAAACCAAAAAAGAAACAACAACGAAGCTAAAGATATGAAGATGAATAAAATAAGTAAATGAACAGATAAAACTGGCATACGAAACAGGTGTAAACAGGAAAGATAAGAAAATATGTCACAAGCAACTCGCATGCGATAAAATCATATGCATTTTACAGCTTTCACATAGAGATCAAATTATGTCATGGGAATAAGAAACTATAGCATGGGATATTTCCATATGCCCTGTTCTGTCTATTATCATTATTATAGATTTAGGGAATCTTAAAAACATTTTAAAGCATAGAAAAGCTTAGTAATTTAATGAATTTATTTATTGGTTTAAAAAAAAAAGTCTTTTTATGAAAATTCTTCTAATTATTATACACAGAAATGTGAAAATTACAAACAAATTCTTGCGTCTTGCGCTTTAGTATCATTTATTTTTAATTTTGTTTGTTTTTTGTCTCAATGAGAGTTTCTTAGAGAATCCAGAAGTTCTATTCTCAATGAGTTGAGGAAACATTTCTTTGCACAGACAAAAAAAAAACAGAAAAAACAAACTTTCAATGGTTTTTCTATTGCTTTTGTGAGTGTATTTATTATGGCTTATGATTTCCTTTTGAAAATGGGTTTTCCGACTAAAGTTTCCAATGGCTTAACAAGTAATCAAAATGAAATGTGTTTTTCTAGTTCTTATATCCAAATGAAATCTGTCTTTCGCTCGCTATAACTGAAACTGAAGCATTCAAAAAAAATAAATGTCTTAAACTCTTTTCAATTTGAGTTTTCTCCTTGCTGTCGCTGTTGTTGTGTCTCAAATACAAGTTTTGTTTATGACAGTTTCAACGTTATTGGCCTGCTTCCCTCTCTCTCACTGTCTATCTGTCTCACTCTCTCCTGCTATCGATTGCTGCATGCACCTGTTGTTGCTTTACTTCTACTACTGCTTCTGCTTCTGCTTCTTCTCATTATATTTCTTGTACTTGTGCTTGTTGTTGCTGTTCTCGTTCTTCTTCTTGTTGTTGTTGTTGTAGTTGCTTTTGTCGTCACGTTACGTTAAGTCAAGTTTTTAGCTAAAGCTTTGACGTTAAGTTTTTGCTGGCAGTGTCACTGGCGTCGCCGCTGTCCATTGACAGTTTTTACCGTTAGCTTTATGCGTTTACTTCTTAGCAGTCCTCTGCTGTCTCCGTCTCTCGCTCTCTCGCTCTCTCTTACTTTACGTAAATACACTTTGATTGTTTGACAGTTTTTACTAAACTTTTCGTTAGCCCTAACGATTTGTGTGTACCAAAAGCTTAACACCACAGCGCCAAACCTAATCAGTTAGTCAATCAATCGGTCAATCAGTCAGTCAATCACTCAGTCAATCAGTCAATCCATCAACACTTTTCCAATTTGTATGCGATTAACAAGCAATTCCCAAATGCTCAAAAATCTTTTGACACTCAACAAACTATGCGGCCATTAGCGTGTGCATTCCCCAGCTCGCCGTCTCCCCACCCGCTCTTAATCACCCCCCTCATTTTTTTTATAAGTTTATAGCGTCGTTTTGCTCTCGTCCCCCTCTTCCTCCCCCTTGGCGCATTGTGTGTTTATGTTTATGTTTTGTAGTGTGTAATCATTTAATAAATAAAACGACTTGATGTGACATTTTAATTGGAGCTGCGACACACACAATCAAACACACACACACACACACACACATACACACGCACAGTGTGTGCGAGTGTCGCCCGCTCTCCCTGCCGCTTAACCCAAGCATGCCCACCTCATTGTCAACTTGTCAACAGAGTCAAAAATCAATGAACTCTCTGCGGAGCTTTAGCGGTAAACGATCTCTGGGGGCATTATTAGCTTTGCTTGCCACCAGCCAAACAGAAGAAGAAGAATAACAGCGCACTGAGTAAGGCGAAGAAGAAGCAGTCGGAGGGCAGCAAGAACAATAATAATAATAACAATAATAACAACAATAATGATATCATAAAAGGCGCAACAAACAGCGAAAGATACTTTTGTGCAAATAATTAAAAAGCCATTAAAGTCGCCGCTGTGCTGCCCTTTGTAGGGGTGAAAGGGGGTGCAAGAGGGGGCGTGGCGTGGCAGGTAAGACAAAATGATGTTGCAAGTTGGTCGCCCCATTGTTCTGGCCATGATTCATGCATAATTAATGCTATTAACTGCCTATAAATATCAATTTCAATTTGTTTTTGCTCTAATGAAAAGTATCTATCGTTCAGTTTATCTGTATCTGTAACTGTCGCTGTCGCTGTCGCAGTCGCAGTCGCTGTCAATGTCGTTAACTGTATCTTTAAATGTAACTGTAGCTGTATCCTTGGCGCTTTGCTTGAAGTGTCTTTGAATTTGGAATTTCGACAGTTTTTCACAGCAAGACAAGAATACTTAAGATGCGTCGCTTGTCTTTTTCACTTTTCTCCCTCTCTCTTCCCCCTCCAACCACTCTTGTTCTTGTCGCTCTTGTACTCTCCCTCTTTTTGGGCATTTTCTTTTGGTTTTTATGTTTATTTTCGTGCCTTTGCTTTTTATTTTTATTCCGTTTGTCGGTTGCGCTTTGTTTTATTTATGCTTCGTCTTATTTTGTTGTTGCTTTTGTTGTTTTTTTTTGTCTACCTGCCTCGCGCATCGCCTGCTGCGTTTTTCCTTTCCTTTGAGTTTTCCCACATTCATTTCATTTCCTGGCCAAGTGCCTCCTGTCTCCTATTCTCCCTTCTCTCTCTCTTACTCTCTCTCTCTCTCTGTCTCGCTCGCTCGCTTAGCACTCACAAATGCGCGTGAATTATGATTGTGGCTCGTTTTTCAAAAAACTGTTTTAGCTCTTTGTTGTTGCTGTCGTTCTCGTTCTCGTTGTTGTTGTTGTTGTTGCTTTTTTGTAGTCCTGGCGCATCCTTTAGATACACACGCGTTCAGCCTGCGGCTCACGTTTTTCTGCCCCCCTCTTCTGCTTGCCTTCTCCTCGCTCTCCGCTCTCCGCTGTCGGCAAAACTGCACGGAAAACTGAAAAACTGAAAAACAGCAACTGCTGCAACTTCGAAATTAAAATAAATTAAACAAATATTTTGTTTGTTTGAAATTTACGTGCAAACGCAGCGTTGCCATTGCGGAAATGCCACGAAAAACGAGCAAATTTTCCAGCAGCAGCAACTACAACAACAACAACAGCAACAGCAATGCAGAGCCAACAGCTGTGACAGCATCAATGCCCCGCCTAGTCCTGTCGCGCCCCGCTCCACCTCTCTAACTCTACGCAACCCGCAACGTGTGGCAACGTTTTTGGATTTAGTTGAACATTTCAGTTCTCTGACAATTTGCATTCGAAATACTAAATCAAAATTGGGTTAGGTAAATATCAAATATAAAAAATATATATATCTATTTGTACAGACAAAGCGTTGGAGTATATATATATATATATAGAATTTGTGCACTATATATGATATACGATTGAAAACTCTGTTAGTACATGAATCCCCTCTTGAGCTCAGCTAGCTGTGTGTTGCCTGCAATTGTGAGCCAAATATAGATTTGGTGAACACTTTTAATTATAGTGGGATTATCGCATGCGATATACAGATTATAATCGATATATATCTATATATATATATACGTATATACTCTCTCTATCTGCTTGTCAAATCTTCTTCTACAGTTATTCTCATTTCTTTTTCAATTTAGAATTGAATCAAAGCCAAATCGATTGCTAAATTTCTGATATTTATATATTTCCTATAGAGATGATTGTCAGTAATATTAAGTAATGATAACTTTATACTTATATATTACTTTTATTTTATTGAAATATTTGTTTCTTAACTAGACTAAACTGTTGTCAAAGTATACCTAAATTTTAGTTATCATTCTTTATTCTTTTTTAAATTTAAATCGAAGTAAACTGTTGTCAAAGAACTCCGCGTTATCAGTAATTACCTCTATTAGTTATTAACCTATTTCCTATTTGATAAATATATATATATATATATATATAATTATATATATAATTATAAATTAGATATATCTACTCTAAATTTGTAGACATTTATTTTAGTTTTCATTAGATTCACTTAAACATATATAAATAAAAACTAAAGTTCTTGCTTCCCCTTCTCCGAAATCCCGCTTCCTGCTTGCGAATCTTTTTTGGGGTCGTGTGCTCCTTTGACTTACCAACATAATAATATATATGTCCAATAATAATATTATAGAAAAGTTGCTTTAGGTCAATTTATATGCAATATTTTCGAGTTTTCGTTTGTCAATCAAAACTTTGCTATTATTTTTTTGTTGTTTCGGCTCTCAACGCCAGATGGCGTCTCAATGAGAGCTTTTGGAGTTGTGCTGTTTGTTGAGCTCCCTCGCAGTCTCAATGTCCCTTCTCCATCTCTCTCTCTCTTTCTCTTTATGTGTCCCGCTCACACACACACTCCGCTCTTTTGAAGTAATCTCTCCTGTGAGTTGCTTTTGTTGTTTTTATTGCATTTGCGCAAAAGTTTTTGGACTGATAATACTTTGAGCCAGTGTCTGGCCCCAACTCAGTTTAGTTTTTGGCGCTTGGCATATGGAATTTATGTGCTCCACACACACACACACACACACAGAGTCAGACAGACACACTTGCAGATACATTTGTATCTCGTTATTTGTATCTATGTTTCTTCTCATTTTGCTGTTGTTGTGCGTGTGTGTGCGGGAGAGGGTGTTTAGTGTGTGCATGGGGGGCGAACTGCTCGTTGCTTTCAACTCTCTGGCAGCTGTTTAAACAAACGAGGCACACACACACAGCACACACACACGGCACAACACGCTACGTGCACTAAAAACAGAGAATCAGCAACAACAACAACAACAACAACTGCAAACTTCTTGCATATTTAAATTAAGTATCATTCTGGTTGCTCTTCTTCTTCATCTCTTTCTTGTTGTTGTTGTTGTTGCAACATAAAAATTCAATAACATTTGCTGACAATAACATTTGGCCAACTCTTGACCTAGGTATTTGCTTTCTAGTCTTTTTCACTTTCCTCACTTTGGTTACATAAAAATTCTGCAACTCAAACTTCTGTTGTCTCCATATTTTTGTAATATTTTTCCACAGTTTTCTTTAAACATGTCTCAATGCCTGACTTGAGGTAAAAGACTATGATTTAATGCACGTTTCCCTAGATAGTTTTTCCCTCTTAACTGTTTGTCGTTCTCTGACTCATTTGTGCCACATTCACACATTTGCTGCACATATTCCAGCGTTTTATTGTTTAAGTTATACTGTGTGCATATCTTGTGATTGTCTATCTAGCACAAAAATTCTTGCATTTTTTTTATTTAAAAATTTTTATTTTTTATTTTTACTTTATATTTTGCTGTTTCCGCTTCTGTTTATCGCCTTGCGTCGTGACGCGCGTTTTAAAACGCTCGCAAATCGCTAGCGAGACGTGCAGGCATTTGCTTGACCACTGCTAACAGCATTACCCGCTCCCCCCTCTTTACAGAGACTGTGGTCACACCTCAAGCATTGCTGACTTGACGTTGTACATTTTGATTGTATTGCGTCTGGATTGGAACTGGAAATGGGGTTTACTTCGGTCCCATTTGGCTACTGTTTGCCACCTCTTGAATCATTAGCATTTCAGTGGCTCAGAGAGAGGAGAGAGAGAGGGGAGAGAGGGAAGGCAGAAGGCAGAAGGGATTTGTATTACAATTGTGATATATTATGTCTGTCAATTGTGACAACGTTTCTTCTGCTGTGCCCAGTGTTGCACAAGACTTCTCTGAAAAGTCATTATCATGGTCCAAATTGTGCAGAGCAGCAGCTGCTTGGACTTTGTTAACGAATTGGTAACAGAAGTATATATTCAATATATATATTATATATATTAAGAAACAAGTTAATACGTTAACAAGTTATGTTAAAGTGTTCTTCAGTTGAGTATTATCTTCAAGAGATCATTCGATTACCGCATAAAATCTTTACATTTTTTGCATAAGTAGAGTATCGCGTAGTCGGCTTGCTGCAAGTGCAAGCACTTGCTTTTAATTAAAGTGTATCAAGCTCTGCGTTTTGCTCGATTTGCTTTCTGTTTTCTGTTTCTGTTTCAGTTTCTGTTTCTCTGCTTCTTTTGTGCCCCTTTTTTGCTTAACACTTTTTGCCTTTGCGTTTCTCTCCCCCTCTCTCTCCCTCTCTCTATCTTTCTTATCGGGTTTTTGTCTTCATTTCTTTTTGCACTGCCCACTCCATTGAATGCTGCTCATCGCTTGTCGCTTTTGCGGCTTCTGTTTGCCCGTTTTGCAGCTGCTTCTTTGGCTTCGCCCTGGGATTGGCTTTCCCGCCTGTCTTTTGGGGGGGGCCTGCTTCAGTTGCCCCTACCCTTTGTTGAGCCTACACTTGACTGCTCTAATTTGTATGCGCAACATGTCAAAATTGTTGTGGTCAATACACTGATTGCTTTTCATGTATCTGTGAGCCGCAAGTCTCGACTCCCGGCCACGTTAACTTGCCCCACGCGCCTTTGCCTTACAACTTTTGGCAGCTGCACGTTTCGGTAGCATTCACAGATATTTATGACCAGCTTGGAGTTGTTTTCTGTCAAGCACTGAGAGTGAGAGACAGAAAGAAAGAAAGAGAGAGAGAGGGGCAGAGAGTTGTTCGTTGAGATCTAGGCCAATCCTTCAGTTGCCAGCATTCTCTATTCGTTGCGTGAGCTGCCTTTCTATTCCAAGATTATGACTATGTTGCAGTGCTTCATTTGTCTGGTTAGCTCCTGGATATTCTCATGTTCTGGTAAAGGATTAAGAGAGAATTAGCACTTCTAGTGTTAGTTATTCGTTTGTGGAAAGAAGAGTTTTATAAGAAATTAGATATATATATAAATTATAATATTAATATAATAATAATAATGGCTTATAAAGGAATAAAAGAGGAATTTTAAAACCGAAAGAAAGATCTATCTTATATAAAAACTTAATTAATTAATTTAGCTTCTTTTGAATCATTAAACTTATCATGCCATTATAATAATTATCCTCAAAACTTGTATTCCCCACTTCCCTTCTGCCAAGTGGAGATGAAAGCGAAACACCGCAGACGCCATCAAGTAATTGAACCCTCATAATTTCCTTCATGTCTTCCCCCTTCCTCTCCTCTCATTTCATAAACATAATTTCATATTTCAGATGCAATATTTATTGAGGAATTTCCAAATGTTTTAATGCGTCGACTTCAATTCAAGAATTTAACCCTCAACTTGAACTTTCAGTCAGCGAAGTTGAATTAATCAGAAATTAAAACAAGAAAATTGGATTACAACATTGACTCGTTGCCCCCTTCGCTGCCCCTTCGTTGTTGCTTAAAGTTTTCATTAAACGCATATTGTGCTTTAATTTTCATTCATATTTCGAATTATTGTGCAATTTCGTTTGCTCCGAGGTGGAAATTGAGACGGGGTGGGGGGTGGAGTAAGAGAAATTATTCGATGCAGTCTCGCATTATCCCATGAATAGACTTTTATTGCAATTTTATGCGCTTCAATGAAACTCAATAAAATGAAAATTTGTACGCCGCATGTGAAATAAAAAATAAAAAAAAATTAAATATAATAAAACAAACTGGCGAAACAATAATCGATAGCGAAAAAAGCAGAAAAAGATGGAAAAAAAAGCAAAAAACGCTGAAAAAATGTGATGGACGGTGCAAGGCAATGCCACAGAAATGATTAAAAATATCGGAAAACAGTAAAAAATGATCAATTTTAACTTTTGCTTCTTCATTTTTTATTTTATTTATTTTTTTTTGATTTTCATAACTTTGAGCATTAAAAAATTATTGCTGCTGAAGTGAAATCAATTATACCGAAAATATTTCGAGTGCACTTTGCCAACGAAATTAATAAACCACTTGCTGGGACGGTGGCAGGGTGTGAGCGGAGTGTGAGCAGTGCGAGCGGGGGGTGTAACTATCACAGAGGGGAGGGGGTGGTTTATGTTACGTTGCTTCTTCGTTCTTTCAGTCGGTGATTTATGAAAGTATTTCTCATCAATTGATTCCAACTAAATGCGTATTATCAAACCATAAACTGCCAGCGGGGGTTGCTTGCAACGGGGGTTGTGGTAAGGGTTGTGATTGCTGGAGGGTTGGGGGGTGGGGGGTGTGCGACAATTCAAGTGACGACTGAATGCAAATGAATTTTACACTTGAGAAACAAAATTCAAATGCTTTTTCCTGCTCCCATTTGCGCATTATAAAGCATCAACCCCCCAGCAACCCACACTCCCCACCCTTGCCCCCTACACTGCCACCATCTGCCCTAGTCCAACCCGCTTTTGGACATTTCAACAAATGAAATGGAATGTTTGATTAGAAAAATGTTTTGCATAGCGTAAAATTTTATTTGTACTTTTTTCATGGGCGTATCAGTCGCTCGCTAAAGGGGCGTGGCTGATGTGGGGGAGGGGGTGAGCTCTGCCACCTGAGGGTGCAACCCTCTTCTTGCTGCTGCTGTTGTTGTTGTTGTTTTTAGATTTAACACTGCACACAAAAACAATGCGTGCCAAAAAGGTTTACAGTTCATTTTGTATATTTTATTTTCTCCTTTTCTCCATTTCTCCTTCTCTCGCTTCTCGTTTTGTTGTGTTTTGTTTTTACAATGTTGCTTTACATTTCATTTTCTCAGCGACAGAGATACTGAGAGACTGAAGTCTGAGCAAGCAGAGACTGACAGACGAGCCAGCTAAATGCGCACCAGTTACCTAACCCCCCTCTCCCCACTCTTCCCTCTGCACTGCTCTCAACTGAGTCGCAGCTGATGCAACCCTCGAGGGGTGCAAAAGTGAATTGATATGCTTGAGAAACCAAGCAAAAGTAACGAGACGACGAAATTGCGGATTGCATTCGCCGGGGGTAAACAGGGGGTAAGGACTCAAAGTGCAAGGGGTAGAGAGGTGGTGAAGGGTAGGAGGAGGGTTGCACTGATTTCCTTAGCTCTGCAAGGGTTGTGGCTCTTTGCCAGGGGCTGTATTTCGTTGCTCTTCTTGTTGTTGTTGTTGTTGTTGCAGATGTTGTTAATGTTGTTGTTGTTGTTGCCTCAACGCATCCAAGTCTGACAGTTTTCTGTGTATTGTTTTGTGCTTTTTACCTTCTTCTTCTTCTTCCACCAACAAATCCAAATGCTAAATGCTCATTTTGTTTGCTTTAATGCCAAAGGGGGGGATTTGTGGGAAGTTGGGAAAATTATGCAAGGGGCGCTTTTCACCCTGACGTCCTGGCGCGAATGCAATTAATTGCATAACAAATTTGGGAAAATGTATTTTTTTTTTTAGGAATTCAAATGCAGTCGGAAAATGTTAAACGATATTTCAGAAATTTATGAATTATAAAACATAAATTACAAATTTAATTATAAAATCAATAGATCCGCAATGAAGAAATAAATAATAAAGCACATTAACCTTTTGACTTTGTACATTTAAAGCATAATAATAATAATTTAAATTAATTAAAAAATAATACAAAAATCGGCGAATTTCATTAGATGAAATGAACTCGTTGAAGGAAAATTATTGTAATGGAAATTATAAAGGAAATTATATTAATTCCCATTAGAATGCACATAAGTTGCTTAATTTCTTAAAGTAAAATATTAATAAATTGCATTAATCGATTGATGTTCTATACTTCTCTATTCAACTTCCTTTAAACTATTTGAAAGTTTAATATAATTAAGAAAATATTTTAATTAAATTAGAGTAAATGAAATTTAGATTTTGTCTGCATTAAATTGTGATAATTTTAATAATTCTCCACTTAAAGTAATTTATAAACTCATTTATTTGCTAGCCTGAAAATCATCTGGCTGCGGCTGAATGAAAATTCATGAAAACTCAAGAAAATCTTAATTCGCTTTTTTATTTTTAAATGAGTTTTCTCGCTCCACGCTGCCTTAAAATGTTTGTCTCGCTAATCACCTGTCAAATCTTGAACACGCTGACAAATGATGCTGTGTATCATTTGAGGGAGGGTGTGTGTGTGCGAGTGTGTGTGTGTGTGTGAGAGAGAGAGAGCAACTGTTGTGGGAGGTGAGCTGCAAGCTGTAGAAGCTGTATGGCAAATAAAACGCAATCATTCAATTGACAACTGAGCCGCATCGTGTGGCAAAGTTGAAGGCAAACGCAAACGTCAGGAAAATAGAAAGAAAAGCGCCAGGAAAATCAGTAAACGCAGCTGAGGGAAAATCAATTTGGCTGCCGACTGCCTAAAAAATGTACAAAGAAAATTCCAGCGTTGGCGGCGCCAGCAAAAGCCAAGCCAAACCGAGCCAAGCCTTCCTCTCACCCGCCTCCAGTTTCTCCCCCTCTGGAAACTGCCACTCCCCGACAGCGCGTGCAAGAAGGGCAATGAAAATGTGCTTGTAATAATAACTGAACTGCTAGCAGAGCAGAGCGCCAAGGGGAAGAGAGAGTGAAGGAGGGGTGGGGGGTGGGGAGCAGTGGGTGGTTGGGTGGAAAAGTGGTTGCTGTGGCGTCTGCTTTTCAGAAGCAAAATTCAAGGACAAACAAACACAAGTCAAACAGTCGTGAGGTTTTCGCTTTTGTTCAACTGTTTGTTGTTGTGTGGTTGCTTGTTGTTATTGTTATTGTTATTGTTGTAGTTGTTGGTGTTCTTCCTCTTATTGTTGTTGTTGTTGCTGGGAGCCGAAGCTCCAACAAACATTTGCCCCGGAAAACTGTGCCAGCAAACTGCTTAGAAGTTTTTCCTTAGCCTGGCCTACGGCGCATGTAATTTTCATTACACACTGTCCTAGCCCAAGTTTTCCCTAAAATCCCAGACCCCTCCCTCTCCCCTCCTCCTCTTTTCTCCGCTCCATCTGCCGCTTCCCTACTACTAAACAAATACACCCACGGCATAAAATTCTCTATTTGTTGTGACTAACACGCGCTTCGACAGCCAGCGAGGGTTTCCACACATGATGCATGCAAATTGATTGCAAATTAATTGAAAATGTTTTTAAATATAAATCAAATTTTAATTAATTAATTTAATTAATAATTAATTTAATAAAAATAAAGTAGAAAACTTGAAATGAAGTTGCGCTATTTCTTTGCTTTGCATTTATTATTCTTATTTGTATTTATATACTTTCAAATTTGATTTATTTTCTAATTATTATCTCTAACCTCATAACTCTTGCAGCGCCCCTCGCTGCGGCTGGTTTATATCCTCAATATCCCTGCCATTTCCTTAAATGTGGGCAGCAATAAATTTTAAAGTCATTGCCAGCGGCTGCTTAAAGTCTTGACTGCCTGCTGAATACCCTATCCCCCCTCTGCACACCCCCTGCACTTCTCCCATTGCCCTTTACCCTACTGTTAAGTGTATTAACTGTAAGGCGTTTTGTGGTAATAAGTTTAAAAACTTTTCGCGCTTTCGACTTCTGGCATGACTTGGCTCTGCCTCGATATATAGTAGACCTCGATAGCTTTGGCCGTGTCTCGGCAACTACTTTGCGTAATTATGTCAATTGGCATTAGACGGCGAGGGAAGGGAGGCGAGAAGAGGCAGGTAACAGCCATCATCGATATGCTCACCCTGCGCTTCTCGTTACTTACTGCCCTTTGATTTCAATCTGTTCTCGTTTTGGCTTTGACTTTGACTCTGCGTCTTTCCCTCCCTTTCTCTCTCTCTCTGCCTTTCTCTCTGTTGCTGTCCCTTTCACTGTGTGTTTTATGTGTCGGCTTGACTTGATATCTCTCTAAGCAACCATCCATCTATCTATCTATAGTCATTATCTCGCTTGCCTTGCTCTCTAACCAGCATAATCCCACGCTTTGTCTGCTCTTATGTGTCAAGGACAGAATGTCCTACGACCCACGTCCCTCGTCCTTAGTCCTTCGTCCTTCGTCCTATGTTCTTAGGTCTTAGTCCTCGTTCATAATGCGCCTCATGGCGTGCTTGTTAGGCATTCCAAATGCGCTTAATAGTGCCACAAAATCAATGTATTTTAGCGTTTTTTCCACGCTTGATTGCCCACCCAAAACTGTTAGATACATGGTGCTGGTGCTGGGCTGGTCGGTGCGGGGCAGAGCAGGGGCGCCCGTGCAGTAGGGATCGTTGTTGAAGGGCTTGATTAACACATTCGCAATTGGATTTTGCCGTTGTCAGTTTACGGCTGTCGTGTGACAAATCATTTCATTAATTTTCCACACACACACACACACACACACACACTAAATGGCAAATTAATTAAGCACCTTTTCGCAGACAACTAAAAATATGCAAAAAAAAAGAAAAGTGAAAAAATTACGCGTGGCGCCATCTAGTGTTCGAAGTATGCAGGCAATAGCATATTTAATATTAATTAATTTCAATTATATTGCTATTTGTGCGCCACGTGCCACGCCCACTGCTCATTTAGTTGTTGCTCATCTGCAAGGTCTGCTCGACTAGCAGATACCCCTCTATCAGAGAAATATACGAAAAGACTGACAAAACATAGAACAAGAACTCCTACAGCTGAATATAGCCCACGGCAAGTGCTTAATGCGTACAGGGTATGGAAATGACATTTTAAATTTCATAAATGAAATGCATTTTAATTAATTTTACACCAGTTACAACTGCACTGTTGTTGTTGTTGTTGTGCTGCCGTTGCACTTTTGTTTGTCATGTTTACATGCATATTTGATAGAGCATATAAATTTCAATCGTTAGCCGTCCATCTGTCTGCCGTTCCCAAACACTATTTTCTGCCTTTAAATGCCAACAATAAACATATTAATTTATGTATTTATTTATGTCACAGACAAAGAATCCATACACAAAAAAAAGACAAACTAGATAAAATAAAGATATATTTACGAACGTAACAAAAGCTCAGCATAAAATGGCAATTTTGCAATTGTTTATCATTTATTTAGAATTTATTATGGATATGTGAATATATGTGCATAAATGTGAACATTTAGCAAGGCTTTTCCGCCTTTAACAGTTGTCAGTTATCCCAACAAATCAAATTTAATTTGTCATTGCAAATTGAAGTCTACAGCAAACTGTTGTTGCTCTGCCATAGTCGAGTTGACTTAACATAAATCAATTGTGATTGCCGATATTATCGAAGTGGGAAATACGTTTATGTTTATGCATAAAACACATGTTTCTTTTGTTGTACACACAAATAACAAGTTATTTAGTTATTGTTCTTTAAATTCTGTCTACTTTTTGCATGTATGTGAACAATTGAACCATTTCTGTAGTTCATTAAAATAGAACCACTACGGCGTGAAGCAAACAAAAAGGAATTCAGTTGATTTAGTCTTTGTTCTTTTGCAGTTTATAGTTCTTTTGTAGCTTCTTCATTTCTTCACATTCCGCACATCCCTGCGGTTGCCTTGACCACACCCCAAACTCATCTCAAACTCAAACTCATCTTTAATCCTCCACAGTCCGCAGATGAACTTCACTTTCATGGCATTTTTGTAGTTCTGTTTTGCAGTTTTCTTTTTTTTTTCATATTTTCTGTTCACATTTTGATGTTAACTCGTAAAGTTGGCGCATTGCATTGCTAATTAATTCATTGTTGAAATATTTTTTCGCTCATAATTTCAAGTATTTCTTTTTCATATCCCAGCTCTCTCCCTCTCCCTCTCTCTCTTGCTCACTCTATGTGGTAATTTGCAGTGTGAATTTGTGCACGCACTTAGCACTCGGAGCCATAATAAATATGCATATAAAGCAAAATAAACAATAAAAACAGCAACAGCAATAACAACAACAATAGAGCATAGTTTTTCTTTTTT
This sequence comes from Drosophila macrospina, assembly GCA_035042075.1. NCBI lineage: Eukaryota > Metazoa > Arthropoda > Insecta > Diptera > Drosophilidae > Drosophila > Drosophila macrospina. Next base: position 4,189,272 of record JAWNLW010000301.1, read on the forward strand.
TCTTTTTTTTTCTTGCTTTGTATTTATATTTTTATTATTGTTTATGGCACAGAAATATTTCTTCTTTTTCTTTTATTTTTGTGGCAATTGAAATTGAAATATTTTTCATGTAAATATTTCAACAGTTTGTGGGAGAGCGCAAGCGACGGTAGAGGGAGTGGATAGGAGGGGGGGTGTAGGGAGCTGGGCGTGTGCCTAGCTCAAGAGTGATGTCTTTCAGCACACTGGCTCGACTCTTCTTTGCTCTTCTCTCCTCTCCACTTCTTCTACTTCTTGGGCCAAGGGCCGCACCTGCTTCTTAATTATCGTGTGGCAACTCGAGGTGCTCCACTTAAGTTGCTGTGCTTGTTATTGCTGCTGTTGTTGCTGTTGCTTTTGTGCTTCATTTGTTGTTAGTTACAAGTTTCAAATGAACTCGACTCGACTCGACGCTGAGAGTCAGCTGGAAGTCGCCAGAGAAAGCCCCCACAAAACACACACACAAAATAATCAACAAGACCATTCAAATGTTGTATCCACACACTGAAATTGGGTTTATTGCCACAAATACACAAATACAGAAATACACACACTCGCACACACACTTACACTCACACACACTCAATTATACACAGCTGGAGTGCTTGTGGGCTGCAGCTGTCATAGGCAAAGGTGCAAACAACGGTGCATTTGTTGCATTGCAACAACATTTTTATCACCTGCTGACCAGAGTCGAGGGAGAAAGCATTTCCCTTTCAGCTGTTTGTTTACCCCATAATCATTAAAGTACGTAAATAGACTTTCAGCTCAGTTGATGTGTTGTGTTGCTATCAGTGTAATGTTGATATAGCTTCGAGTTGATCTCCATGCTCACTTTATTGCGGATGAAAATAAGCTGAAATAAATTAAATTAATTAAATTTAATTAAACTATATTAAATTGGCAAATAATCCAAATAAATATGAAAAGAATATGTCAAAGAATTACTTTCAATATACTTAAACTAAAGATAAATAAATCAAAGCAATAAAATAATTTAAAATTAAAAATATAAATAAAATATATAAAAATACCTAGTTTTACTTGTATGACAACAAAATTATAGACTAATTGTTATGCTATATATTAAGATTATTTAAATAATTTGAATTTTTCGTATTTAATTTTCTGCTGAAATGAGAAATAAAAGTTGTAAACTAAAACAAAAATCAAACCCGATAAACAGAATAAGAAAGTAACAGATTTTTATATAATAAAAAGGAAAATAAATTGAATTTTATATTTATTTATATTTATAAAATTTCTATTATTTATACTTATTTATTTATTTGTATTTTATGGAGACCACAAAATGCTCATGTATCAAGTTTTAAAGCTAAATTATTAGTATGATTTCTCAATTTAAATTAAATTATATTTATTCTCTTAAATGTAGTTTAAATTAGCTATTTTATTTATTAATTTAATTTAGAAAGCATGGAAAACTGCTTGAATCTCAGTAAATCTCAGTAAAAGTCACATCGAATATCTTTTGTCGTTTGCGAAACATTCTTTATAATTTGTAAATCAATTACATATCTTGGTAGGGGTATTCGCTGATTGATAAACACTTAATCTTCGATTCGACGCCTCTTAAAACTGTCGATGTCCATTAATTGTGGCAATCATTGACTCTGCCACGAGCAGATCAACATTAAAGTGCCGCAGTGTTTTTGCCTTTGCAGTTTTTCTTTACATTTTCTCGCACTCTCTCTCGCTCTCTCTCTCTCTCTCTCTCTGTCTCTGCTCTTTTGCGTGACGCTGTCAATGCGCGTTCTTTATTTTCCCTCATTTTCCATTTCCCCGCCCTCTGAACTGCACGCCACACACAATTTAATTTCAATGTCGGCCGCACACAGTTTAAAGAAATGAGGCAACTTAAGTGGCAGCAACAGTGGACAGACACTGGGGAAGAAGGGAAAGTGGGGAGCGGGCAAAGCCGGGCAAAATAAATAGTTTTGTTGTGACACTCATAAGTCGAGGTGGCGCTGCCAACGCCGGCGGCGTCTCCATCAACGCTTCGCTGGCGATTCTCGGTGCGTGCATTTGACAAGTGGATTTGGGATCGGGCTGACAGGCAGACAAGACATGAGCGCCAAGAGGCAGCAAGAGGCGTGCGCAAGAGGCAGCAAGGGGTGCAAGCTTAAATACTCTTGCCCAACTGTTGGGCAGTTGTGTGTTGCGGTTTTGCGTGCATGTTTCTTTTGGTGGGGCAACAACATTGTCATGGACGTGGACGTGGGCGTCAACGTAGGCGTGTCGAATGGACGCAACAAGTGGCAAGTTGTCAACCGATTGTGCCACTCTTTTGCTACTTTTGTATCTCAGCACTGCGGAGTTGGAGAAACGAAGCGGGAAGGGAGCAGGATATGCTGCTAATGAGTTTTTAAGTGCCAGCAGACGAGTGTGCATTTGGGGCAGGGGCAACAAGAGGAAGAGGGACGCAGCAGAAGGGTGGCGTGTGGCAGGCAGTCGCTTTAAGCCTATCACACTCATCATTATTGTTGTTGTTGTTGTTGTGTGAGTTGTCGTCTGAGTTGGGTGTGTGTGATAAACTGGCAAACAGTTTTCTCGCATTCTTTTCTTATTTATTTATTTATGACATTCTTTGCACAGTTATAAATCAAGCGCAAGTCACGTTCCACGCGAGTCAACGCTTTGCTGCCGCAGCAGACGCCAGCGCAGACGCCAACGCAGACGTCGACGTCGACGCCGCGACATTTGATGATTGCGGCTGAAAGAAAATGTTGCGGCACATTGCGCATGTTGCAAGCTGCACGAAAATTGCAAATGCAATCAAAAATATTAAGCAAAAACATTGAAAAGTTCAACAGGAAACAAATTTCACAGAGATTGACATTTCAGCTATAAACTAGAATAACAACAATAGCAACCGGGAAGAGAAACAAGTTAAACTATCAGTTGCAGTAGGGGTATTCAATTGTGCTTTTAAATAGAAGCTTTATTTCGATACTTCAAGTATCTTTGATTATTAAAAAATGAAATTCATAAATCTTTTTAAATTTAAAAGTAATTCCTTTGAACTTTAATTGACTTTAGTTTATATAAATTAAATATGTTTTTTTTATTGCATATTTAAACATAAAAAATAATTATTTTAATTGCTAACTTAAACATAAAAAAATATTTTAAAAATTAAATTATTTTATAAGCAAATTTAAATATAATAGATATTTATTTCAAGTAAGAAATACACTTAATATTTATTTTATTATTTAGAATACTAAGCAAATAGTTTAATTATTTAATATTATTTTTTTGAATACAATACAAAATAATGAAAACAAATATTTATTTTTATTATTTTTAATTATTTTATCATTAATTTTTTTTTTTATTATTTATTATTTTATTATTATTTATTTTTTATATATTGATTGGGAAATTAATTAAACTATTGAATTGTGCACATTTTAAATGAATGCAAATTTGTTTATTGTTGAATCTTTGAATATTTGCATAAATACTAAACATATTTGAAATGCGATTCATCTCGAGGAGATTTATCGCATGAAATATTTCAAAAGGCCAGGGAAATGATTGAGATGGACGCAAAGTCAAAGTCGAATGGCAAACAAAGCAGAAAAAACATTTGAGTTTTCATCGGAAAATGAAAAATAAATGAGCTGAAGAGAGTGTCGAGAGAATTGCCTACAAACGAAGCGACTGTCGTTTGTCGATGACGCCACTTCCTCTCGTTCTCCTCTGCTCGTCTTCTCCTCTTCCTCTGCAGAGTTCCCCTGCTCTTTGTACTAGCTGGGGGAGAGTGAGGGGTGCCACAGCAGCCGAAGCAAGCGAAATTGACAAGCACAACATTGAAATTGCTACAATGACAAAACTGTTTTAAGGAGAGCACAACAAGAGAGGGAGGGAGCTGGGGGGAGGCATAGAAGCGGGTCACGGGGCTGCAACTGATGCACTGCCACTTGACAGAGACGAATGCGCAGAAGTTGGGGGCATGCAACGCTGCTGCACGTGCGTCTGCCGACAGACATTTAAATATAAACCGAAGATTGTTGCAGATGTTGCCGTTGTGGCCCGTGGTTCATCCGGGGTTGCCAATGAAAAATCTACACGAGATGCCAGCCGAATAGTGTGGTTTATATAGAGGAGACCGAGAGAGAGAGAGAGAAGAGAAGAGAAGAGGGAAGAGAGAGGGGGGGGGGGACAGTAGTAGGTGGCAGCATGTTTAATTAATGCAAAGTAAATAAGAAGCAGCAACAGCAGCAGCAGCAAAATTGATTGAAGAATGCGACGCAAAGCGGGTGGCAGTTGCATGGGAATCAGCAGCAGAGAACATTGAAGCGCTGACTGAGGGGGAGTGGGGGCACCAGGGGTCGTGGAGGGGGAGGAGGTAGTGATAGTTGGTTGCATTGTTGCAGCCTCAAGTTGCCTTCAGTCACAGGCTATTTATAAGCTCCCCTGTTTGCCGAGTTGCCTCCACGTTTTTTGATTGGGTAAAATTGCTGGTAAATTGGATTTTGTATATAGCAAGGAGAGAGCATGGAAGAAACGAGAGAGAGAGAGAGAGAGAGAGAAGCAGGAGAAAGGAATTTAAAGTAGAAAATCGAAAAGTGTCTAAAATCAACATTTCTTAAGCAACTTAATTATATTTGTGAATTCATTTCAATAATTAGTTTCTTGCTATTTTCTGTAAACAAACTTTAGTTTGATTTCGGAATTGATTTAAATTTTACTTGCTCTCCATTGGGAAGCACTTAATAAAATTAGAATTATGTACAATTTAAAAACAATAAAATCATTTTATTTACAATTTCTTTGTAAAAAACATAGAATATAGAAATAAATAAATACAATTTGTTTATATATTGTTATTTTTCTGTAAGCAAACAAACAAACTGCAAATTGTTTTGTTTAAATTTCAGTAGATCTTTAGTTAAAGTGTTTTAGATTTTTAATGTTAAATGAATTTGTTTTTAACTTTAGCTAGTTTATAAAATAATTTAATTGTTATCACGGGGAAAGTATTGAATTTTTCAACATATTTTAATTAGGTATTTTAAACAATTTTTGATAAATTGCTCAATTGATTAATTTTAATTTCACTTCCTCTCACAATTAATTGCTTCCCTTTCGGTCATTAACTAATGATTTAATATTTCATTTCAACAAAATATCAATTAATTACTAAACACATCTTTCACATTTCTCTCTCGTTTTAGGTAAGTCTCTCTCAACCTTCGCAACCTTTCACTGAACTCTTCCCAGAAGTAAATAAGTAAGTTTTGATCAGTTTAATGAATGGCCGCATAAAGAAGTGAACTAAGCTTCGGGCTTATAAAATCACATTAATAATGTGATGTGACAATTTTCCCAAGATTTATGAACTGCTCGCAATGCTCCCCTCGCCTCGTCTTTCGCTCACTCGAGCAAAAAAGAAAGTGCAGAGCGACAGTAAAAGGCCAACTGAATGTGGCCAAAAGTAACAACTAAACCAACTTTACAATTACAACAAAATCAAATAAAAACAGAAATATAGTGAAAAAACATAATGAGAAAGTGAAAAGCAGCTCCAAATTGTAATTGTAATTGGCGAGCAGCCTAATCAAGTGTACAGCGGGGCAGGTGGATGGTGGGGAAGAGTGGTAGGAGAGGGAGACAGCGAGACGGCGAGGGGTGCGCGAGCACTTATTTTTCAACTCAAAGAAAAGCTCATTTCATTCATGATCAGCGCATGAGTTGACTTGCCGCACATAATCCCCCGACTGCCCCCATCCCCCCTACTGTCGTCTGGCTTTGACAGTTTGATATTCGAAATTGCAACACAGCTCGAGTTGCACGAAGCACACACACACACACACAAGTCATACACACACAGTGAGTGTCATTGATAGCAACAGCATCAACATATACACCCGCTTTCCCCTCCTCACGCCTCCCGCTTCGTCCAGCTAAAATCAATGATGCGCAATAATTAGCGCAACGTTTGTCCGGTTGCAACTTCAACTGCCAGATCCTAGTTCCCAGTTTCCCAGTAACCAGTTGCCATATTTATGTTGTCTCTCTCACTCTCTCCCCCCCCTCTCTCGCTCCCTCTCTCTCCCTCTCTCCCTTTCTGTTCACTTCATGGATTCCGCACTTTGACGTCTTTCAAATCAAAACCAGACGCCCATCCCGCGGCCTTTCCACCCCACCTCCCCCTCACTCCGCGCTCTCCGCTCCCCGCATTTTCCCATTTCCCACTCTCCAATAACCATTTGCCAGCATTCCAATTGCCAAAGCAGCCGCACTGAACTTTTGCCATTAAGTGCTCCAGTTCCGCAGACACCAAACCGTTTCGCCTCGTTCTCCCTCTTCCCTCTCTTTCTGTCTCTCTCTCTCACTCTCCCCCCCATTACTTTGCTCCTCTGCTCTCTGGCAACATAAACGTTCAGGAATATTCAATTTTCATGTTTGGCCCAGCATGCAATCTACGCATAGATGTGCAAACTGGTTCCGTTTTTGTAATAAACACTGTTGGAACTAGTTCTTTCCTGCAGTGGCAAATATCGAAGTATGATAAAAAGGCATGCAGAGAAGAAGATATATATGGGATAAGTCTATATGTGAACTAGTTCATTTCAAAATTAAACAAGTTCTTATGAACTAGGTCTGTAAATTAACATTCTTTCATTTAACATATGAACAATTCCTTTTTTGATTGTTAGTCGTTCCAAAATATATGCATTTGTCAACTAGTTCATTTATTTGATAAACTAGTTCACTCACATTAATTCATATTATTCATGAATTCCTTCATTATTTAAGTAACTTTAACTAAAACAATTCATGTGAGTTTGTCAACTGGTTCACATTTGTGCCGCCTCAATTTGGAACTGGTTCCATTATCTCTGTTTGCTGTGCGTTGCATGACGCCGCTTGCGACGCGCATAAACAATTGGCCTGTGGCATGTTCTGCTACACAACAACAAAATGCAAAGCAGTCGATTCTCTCTCTCTCTCTCTCTCTCTCTCTTCTCTTTGTCTCTTGCCATCTCTCTCTTCGACAATAAAATGGCTCATCTGTTGGCCATCGTCCGGTCTGTCCGTCTGTGGCATGTTTGCCAAATGCCCAGCATCATCATAATAATTATGGAAAAATTGTCCTTGTCAACACACACACAACCACACACACACACACACACACATGTACGCATGCAATTTTCATATGTGTTGTTGTTGTTGCTGCAAATTTGCGGCCATTTTCACCGTGACACAAAATGGCGCCCAGATCTTTGCCCCGTTGGCCGCATACAAAAACCACAATTTCATACAAAATTGCACAGAGCTGAGCGGAGCCGAGCGGAGCAGACACGCCCCCACGCCCCCACTCCCCCTCCCAATCCCCTTACATACAGACCAACGTCCCTCATAAATGCATTTTTCGAATGCGTGTCGCGTTTCTCAATCCCTTTGCCTCCTCGCCTCCCTCCCTCTCACGCTTGCAACAAAATGGGGCGCCTGCCAATTTGCCTGCAAATATTTGTTGCTGTTGTTGTTGCAGCTGCTGTTGTTGTTGTTGTTGTTGTTGGGCGCGACAAACAAACAAATGTCATACACAGAAATAGCGTAGGATGCCCAACTGATGTCCTTTTGCCATATTTTTCTGCAGCCTGACGATGAGTGGAGGTGTCGCTGGGCGCGGGGTGGAAGCGGGGAGGAAGCAGCAACATTTGCTTGTCATTTTTGCCACATAAACTCGATAATTTACACTTTTTGTGTGTGTGTGGGTGTGTGTGCGCCCACAAATGGCTGCAATGGCAGGGCATGGTCTTTTATGAGAAATATGCACGCACATAACTGTAACAACTCCCTCGACTTCCCCTTTCCCGTCCCCAACGCCACCCCTCCTCGTCTTTGGCCAATGCATTTTAGTTTATGTTATTTTTTTGGCTTGAATAAAGTTTGTTTATTTTTTCATGTCTGGATTGGCAAGGCAGTTGCTTGAGAAGGGGTGTGATGCTGCACAGGGGATGGGGGAGCGGTAGGTGTTTGTACCTGCAACGTTTCGTTTAATGCATATATGCAAATTGTGTTGCTGTTGTTGTTGTTGCTGTTGTTGTTGCAGTCATGGATTAACATTAGAAAATGCTTTTAAAATGTTTTCACACCGAAAATTGAAATCTGTTGAATGTTGTTGCTGTTGTTGTTGCTGCTGTTGTTGTTGTCGTTGTCGCTGTTGTTGTTGTTATTATTGTTGCAAGTTGTTGTTGCTTTGTTCATCTCACATGCTGTTAATGCTTCCTCTTCTTGTGTGTACAAATGTCATTAAGCACAAAGCAGAGACGAGCAGCAACAACTCCCCCCCACACACACACACACAGCGATGGCAACCCAAGTGATGAGAATTTTGTTTTTACCTACTCTTCTGCTACTCACTCACCTCTGCCTCCCTCATCTCTGCCTGCTTTCACTGCTATAGCTTCTGTTAGTCTCAATACCGAAAATTTCCTCTGGCCAAAAGCAACTGCATTATGTGCATTGAGGTCTCCCTCTCTATGGGTGTGTGTGTGTGTGTGTGTGAGTCTCATAACTGCCAACATTTTGACACACAAACACAATTACAATGATAACAAGAACAACAACAACATCTACTGCAACTGCAATAGGAGAAAAAACGTTTAGATGCATTTGCAAAGCTATGCGAAAATTGAGTTTTTGAATTGCAACTTGCAACTTGCAACTTGCTACATGGCAAGCTGAAGCAGCTAGGCAGCTAAGCAGCAAATGCGGCAATCAACAACACTATCAACAGCATGCATAATATTAGCAACAACAACAATAGCAACAACTTCATTGCGAGTCACTAAATCAACACTTACAGCTGCATTTCTTTTTTTTTTTTGGGTTCAAAAAAAGAATTTAGTGAAGTAAAATTGATGTGTAAAGCAAAGAAAATGAGAAAAGAATCGAATAACATTTGCGATAAATATGAAAAATAAATATAAATATAAAAAATATATAATATTAATTATTTGTATGCAATATTTAGTTCAATGCAGAAGCTCAAGCTCATGTCTACTGAAGACTGAGAAGCAAGGGATCCTCGTAGTAAAGAGAGAACAAATTTGTAAAACTAATTTAACAAAATCAAAGGCTAAAGAGTCCAGAATCGAATTCAACTGAGGTTATAGAAAGAAAGGTTATAGAACTCAAAAGTACGGAAAGAAATCTGACATTTTAAGTTAATAAAATGCGCTAAAGTGTGAGCTAAAAATATTCAGGCAATACAACAGAACTGAATTAATGATATATAAGAAACATAGACGGAAAAACAAACAAATTGTTACCTAAACAGATCCAAAAATCATAGTAGAACTTTCGCATAGAATCTAGACTTTTACTGCTTTTAGAATAGAATATAGAATAATAAAGAAAGAGTTAAAGGTTCTATAGATTTATCTTTAACAACGCAAAGGATTGGAGGACTTTTTCCATTTAAATGTGAACTCTTTACATCCATAACATTTCTATAGCCTTTCATCAGACATTTTTTTGATATTTCTCATCTTTATATCTTAAGATTAATTTAAATCTCTAATGAGTTTAATTTGTTGTAAACTCATTTATTCTTCTCTTGCGAAAGATTAACAAATACACAAATTATAAAACATATAACAACTATTGCCCGAATTGTTGAAATACTCGAGTGACGAGCCTTCAATTATGGAGTTATTTGAACGAAACTCGCACATGTGGAAAGTTGTGACGAATCTCCACGAATCTGACCTCGTTTGAATGCAGCTTCTCAAATTTGTCGGGTTTAGTCAGACAAATTTCAACAAGCAAACCCATAATAATAAAAATAATAATAATATTATTAATAATGCGGGCTAAAAACATTTCCGTCTTTTGATGAATCACATAAATAGCGCTATGACGAAATGTTAAAGTGTTAACAGTGCTCTGTTAATGTTAAAGAGTGAGTTAAATAACATTATGCGGAAACGCTGCGAAATGTTAAGCGTTTAACAGAGCTCTGTTAATGTTAAAGAGTTAACTGTTAATGTGAGTCAGCAGCGGCAGTTGGAGAATTTCAACTGGTCGAGAAATGAAAGAGTTAGCGTACTCTCTCTCTCTCTCTTTCTATTCTGCCTCTTTTTCTACTTTTTTAATTAAAAAAGCTAAAATTGGCAACTGAAATTTAATGGGAAAAGCAACAGCTGCCTTCGAGATACAACTATAATATATGAACTATACAAAAGTTATACTACCTGAGAGATGTAGTTGATACTGATGATGAAGCTGATGCTGATGAAGCTGATGCTGATGATGACGACGACGGCCGTAAAGGAAACCATGTCAAGTCACAAGAAATTTCGCAATGTGGGCGACCAATAGGCGTGGCACTAAAGTGGAGTGCTGACAAAAGCAAGAAAACTTTTGCGTCATGCTTAAAAAGAAACGGGAACTGGAACTGCAACTGCAAATGGGCACTGTGAACGGAAAACTGTGAACGGAAAGCTGGGAACGGGGAACTGGGAACGGGGAACTGAGAACGTGGAACTGGAAATGGGAAACGGGAAACGGGAGCGTGTGTTTCAGATAGTTACAGAAGCTTCTCCAAAGTGCATAAATATATATAAAAAAAGAAGAAAAAAACAAAGAACAAGAAGGGTAGAAGTTGTGACAAGGGGAACAACTGCAGAAAGAAGCTCACAAATTGAAAGCAAACATTGCTGATAGACTAACAGATACCACATAAGCTGGAATAACACTGTCAAAACAAGAGAAGCTTACTGTGCTACTTATTGTTGCTGAACTCAGAGTTACCACTTATGTTTGTCTATGTGGAGAAGCTGAAGAAATAGGGCTAAAAAGATATACTCACTTTGAAGGCTTCTGCTTGATCAACGAAGAGATACTGCTTACTAATCTGAAGAGGTAGTTTTCTTTTGATAGGCAAACACACTGTTTGACATCATTTGTTGATCAACTAACAGATACTACGTATGTTAGAGTATTTCGCATCTAAACATTCTATCTTCTACCTCTCTCTTCTTCATCTTTCCCCTCTCCAGAGAACATTCTCTTAAAGCATTCTTAAACGTTTCAACAGACATAGACTGCTGTTAACACTAACTTAAGTGAGGTTATGTATAGCTAAGCTGTTGTCAAGCTCATTTCGTTGCCAAACCGAAAGCTTTCAAGGTGTTTACAGGGTATGCAAATGGACAAGCAGCCGCAATGAAAGTGTCAACTGCAATTTGCACAGGAAAAACTTCACTTGCGGGTCACTGAGAAATGGGTGACGGTGACAGGGGCTTGGCACTTGCCACACACACACACACACACACACGCACACACATACACTCGCAAAGTGAAATGAACTCGACTAAAGTTGCGTTTGCAGCTGATGACAGTTGGACAGTTGGACAGTCGAGGCAGCTGCTTGGCGGTTGGACAATGCACCGCAGGAGGTGCTGAGTGTGAATCCGAAAAAGGATTTTCGGCGTTTTCATTTACAAATGGAAAGAGAAAAGTGCAACAACAAAAATTAATTAAAAGGCGGTAAAATTGTGGCTAAGCAAAGGACAAACAACAACAACAACAACAACCAAAACAACAAGAAGAGGAGAGCAGCTGCCTAATGGCATAGGTGTGTCTGTGTGTGTGTGCGACTAGAAACGGGGAGTGGGAAAAGCCGAAGGGAAGCAGCAGGATGTGGGTATTCCTCAGTTGAAGGCGACTGCGTTGACACTTTAATAATTTGCACGCTGCGGTGGCGTTTTAATTATTAAATGTAAACGCCTCGACTGGAGACGAGTCGAGTCCTTGCCGTGCCAAAAGGATGCGCCAGGCAGGCTGCAGGCGGCAGGATGCGCCAGGAAGCGGACGCCACGCGTGGAAATTGCGGACAGCCTGCGGCTGCTTTGCGTCCTGGCGCTAGCTGGCTGCAAAGGAAGCGCAAAATTAGAGCAGAGTCAAGCCAGCAAGCAAGCAAGCAGCAGGTGCAAGAAGCAGGCAGGTAGAAAGGCAAGGGATAGGCAAGGGGTAGGCAAGGGGTAGCCCTCGGCTTGTTTGCCATGGACTAACCAGGAAATATTTAGAGCGCAAATGCAAAGCGAAACGTGGCCCTGGCTAAGTAAAGGGAAAAGCGAAAGGAAAATCCAAGCCAGGCGACAAAATCTCAACGCAAATGAAACGAAAGGATTTCTAAAAGTCTCTGAGATATATATGTGTGTGTCAGAGTGTGTGTGTGTGTGAGTGTGTGCGTGTGTGAGTGTTCGTGTGGTCAAGACTATGGTGTGGAAATGTTAAATAAACATTTGACTTATGCGACACTTGGGCTGCCGCACCATAGAGGGCGCCACAGCAGCAGGTGAAAATAAAAACGAAAGAAAAACAAGCAAACTCGCCTCATTGTTTTCCCATTTGTAATCAATATCTTAAAGACAGGTGGGTTGGGGAAGCAGAGGTAGACGAAGAAGTTAATATTCAGCAGGCCACTGAGCAGATTTGTTATGTCTGAGAATAAATTATACAAATTTGTTGCTCTTGTTGTTGTTGTCGTTGTTGTGTAATTAGCATAACTTTTTACCAACTGAGAACAGTTCTTTGGCTCAAGATAGAGTGTCAGGGGGTGGGGGGGGGGGGTTTAACCTGCCGTGAGAGAGCCTATCAAATGCCTATCAGCATTTACATAATTCTATAAAAATCCCATTAGAGAGAAAACTCTAAAATAGAAACTGAAATAACAAAATGCTTAAAAAATATGACTAATTAAGCTTAAGCAGCTTTTTGACTCAAATTCAATGGCTTTTAATAATGATCAGACCGAGCGCAGCGCGGCCTCTGCTCTTCAATAATTTTAAATATTAATAATAACAATAATAACACCTGCTCAGTCTGAGTTGCTGCTGCTGCCGCTTGCCCCTCTGCTCTGCTTAAACTTTAGAGTTTTACGTTTAAATTTAAAATGCGCCAATGCCGCGCTTTGTATATGATTATGAAATCACTTAAAAAAATAAAAGCTGAAGAAGACAAAACGAATGAAAAAAATAAAAGAAAAAACAGGTGCGTTGCCCGAGGCAACAACAGCAGCAGCAGCAACAACAACAGCAGCAGCAACAACAACAAAAGCAACAACAACATCATCTCCATATGAATGCGAATGCCTCAGACATTTCTATATGTCATATCGCATCGCATTGGTTCCATTTGTCTGTCTCTTCGCTGCGTAACATGAAACGTCATAAAAATTGTTACAAGACAAGACAACGCATCCAATAAATCGATGGATAGCCAGAGACGCAGTGAGAGGAAGATAGAGAGGGACAGAGAGGGATACAGAGAGAAAGAGATACAGCGAGATATCTCTGACAGGTTGATTGCGAGTTCAAAACATTTTTTAGTGTTTTTTGTATTTTTTTTGGCTGCTGTCTACAACAGCCATCAAATTGGACATAGGAAATATTTTGACAAGGGAATCAAGCAAATTTGTTAATAAAAAAAAAACAGACAAAATATAAAGAAAAACGTTGATCAATTAGGCGAATTGGAGTAGCCCATTTAATATTACCTTTAACAAATGCCAAGAGTTTGAAATGAACTTTAAAGTCAGGTAGTGCAAAGGGAGAGCAGTTTACAAAATATAAATTAGTTTTTATTATTTTTATAATGATCGTCTAAAATTCTAAAAAGAATCTATATGAACAGAAGTTGCTTGTTAGAATTAAAAATGAATTATATTAGAAACGTTTATAACTTAAGCATTTCTATATTCCTCGCACTTTATTGAAAGTTTTCTACTTTATTTATTATTAACTATTTAAGCCAATAACTTCACAAAGACAGCTTAATGTGAATCTAAACAGAAACTACTTAGAGCGAGAAGTTGTTTAGTTGATTATAATCTAAAGTATTTCCAGCACTACTCTTCTCTAGCCTTGTTACCAAATCTAACTTTATTTATGCGTTTCTACTTTAATTATTATTGAAATTTTCAACTTTTTTTTTTTTCTTAAAATTGCATAAAGATCGTCGAAAGAGAATCGATCTATAGAGAAGTTGTTACATAATTGAATTTGTTCCCATTTTCCGCTCACTTTGATGACTTGCAATTGTTATTCTTTCTCCATTTTCCGTATAATTGCTTAAGTTGCTATTTCTGTACGCCAGAGGGCGCCTTTGTGCTGTTGGCTATGCTACCTGTTTTGTTATTATTGCAACTCTCCACTTTGATCCCCAATTTCATCATCTAAATTCATTTGATATTCCCCATTGTAGTCCCTCCTCTGCTCTGCTACAAGTCTATTTGCATTGCTGTTGTTGTTGTTGTTGTTTTAGCTGCTGTTTTCCGTTGTTCTGTTTCCTTGTTTCCTTTGTTTTTTTTTATGTGAAAATTCTTTTTTTGTTTCTTTACATTTCTAATTTGATTTTGAAAGGTTATCGCATTCCCCCAAATTCACTTCATCTCTCCATCTCTCTCTCTCTCTCTCTCTCTGTTTGTATATATTGCTGTTCTCTTTCATTCTCTCTTTCTCTGCTCTTCTCTTGTTTGTTGTAGGTGTGATGCTGTTTGCTCTTCTCGTTGTTCTTGTTTTTTTCTGGTGTTGTTTGTGGCTATCAAAAGAACTATGCAAATGACTTTATCGCTTCCCTCTCCTCTCCCCTCCTCTGCTCTCCTCTCCTCTCCACTACGCTAACAGATTTATAGACGACTCAAGCGAGGGGCAATAACAACAACAAAATGGCTGTCGTTTTAGCTTTTGTTTACCTGTCTTCCACCTAGCATAATCCCCCTCCCCCTCTCTCTCTCACTCTCTATTCTACACTCTGCCCCTCGTCTCTTCGCTCGCATCATTCTCCTTATTTATGTTTGCTCGCATCATCTTCTCTGTTGGCATTTCGTTGACCTAAAAAACGTTCAACAGCCGCTAACAAAAAATACAAAAAACAACAACAACAACTAAAGCAGAAGAAGTCGAGGTAGAAGAAGAAGAAGCAGACGCAGCAGCAGCAGCAGAAGCCGAGCTAACAAAATGCCAGCAGATGCCATAAATTGTTGTTGTTGCTGTTGTTGCCTCAGCAGTTGCAGTTGCATTTACCTGTCTTTGCCCCTTGGCAGCAGCTGCCGCACAAAGCATTTAAAGCGTCGCATTTTTTTCCTTTTTCCTTTAATACTCATGTTGTTGCTGTGCTGCTTCTTCTTGCTTCTTGCTTCTTGCTTCTCTCTCCGTCTTCTGCTTCCTCATTGCCTTCATCTCGGCCTTCAATCTCAGCGCCGCCGAACACAGATCCGTGTGTAATTAAGTTTTGTGCAAAACATCTGCCGTTGTATGCCCCTTATCCCCCAATTCCCCCTTCAACCTCCATCTACTGCTGCTGGTGCTTCCCTTTTCGTGCTGCCACTTCGATATCATTGCCGGTTTTTGTTGCTGCCACAGCTTTAAGTGGTTCGGCCGTTTCTTTTATATTTATTTTGTGGCACGCCCTTCGCGGAACTCGTCAATGCCGCAAATATTTGCCGCATGCATCAAAATAAACGTATCCCTTCTGCTGCCGCTGCTGTTGTAGTTGTAGTTGTAGTTGTTGTTGTTGTTATTATTATTGTTGTTGTTGCTTCATATCTATAGCAAATCTTTGCTTGTGCTTTTATGCTAATTATGCTCGATTCTTATACTTAAAGCTTTTGAAAGTTTCCTGGGATTCAACTCTACTTTGTTTGCCAGGCTTAAACTGAATTGAAATTTATAATTCCCAAGTATTCTTTTAGAATTTTATTCCGTTCTTCTTCTACCTAAGCTTTAAATGATCTCACATTTCTCTGCTGTACAACTGAAAAAACTGCTATCAATTTGAAGCTTAAGAATATTGGGAATTTTTTAAGCTTTACTTTATTTATTGGTGAGAACTTAAGGCAATCGCTGTATATATAGTTAGTAAACTATGTGCTAAATACATAATTTATTTAAATAAACTACATTTTTAAGGAATTTCAGCTCCGCTTTTTGTTTTCTCTTTCAAGTTTTCTCTTCCCCCCGCTTAGGAATCAGGATAATGTAATGTGTACTCTCGAAGCGTCTCTCTGCTGCAAACAAATGTATTGTTAGACTTAACACAATATTAGGGTCAGAAAGACCCTAAAAGGTTGCCACTTTTGTTTGTTCTTGTTATCCCCATCGATTTATTTGTAGTTGTGGCTGTTCTTCTTCTTCTTTTCTGCTATTTGCTTTGCATTTAATTTGGCTTTTAATTTGATTTTGATTAATTTTCTGTTTTTCTTCGTCAACTTTTGGGGTATCGAAGCAGCTTTGCTTAAATGGCCACCGGAAATTGTGTGGCATATTTGTTGCATCAATATTTATGCAACATTATCGAGATAAGTATGTTGATAGGAGTATCTCGCTCTGTCATCTCCTTCATATTCATTTCCATTGCAGCTGCTTAATCTTCTGCTGCTGCTGCTGCTGCTGTCAATCTGCAGTCTCTGTTTGTGTGTTGCTTACATGGTTGTTTGCTGCTTCCCCTCTCTCCCTCTCTCTCTCTCTCTCTCTCTCTCTCTCTCCCTCTCTCTCTCTTGCTTGTTTTCTTTCTTACCTTATCATTTTGTCATCAACGACAGCCGTTGTTCGAATGCAAATCAGCCTCCAGGCACTTGCCTCTCTCTCTCTCTCTCGCTCTCGCTCTCGCTCTTGTTTGCGGCCTCTCACCCGCATTGAATCGAACTCCTCACATTGACAAGTGCGCCTGCAGTCATGTGTGTGTTCCTCTTCACCACATGCCCTCTCTCATTCCTCCTCACACTGCTCCTCTCTCTACTCCTCCTCTCTCTACTCCTCTCCTCAGTTATGACAACAATGCCGCCTTGAAGTCAGGCGGCTGCCCGTCGCTTCAGCTGCAAAATTTTCATAGCCTCAGGTGGTTTATTTGCTTCTTTCTTTTCTTTTCTTTGCCCCTCTCCCTATACATCCTCCTCTCCTACCCCCTGCCAATCGCTCCCCACACTGAGTGTGAAATATTTTGTATGCTTCGCCTCTCTTCGTTTGTGTCTTCTCCTTTTGCATGATTGTCTTTTGTTTCAGCCTTGCATTGGACTTGTTGTTGTTGTCTTTATTACATATTTTTTTTGTGTTGTCTTGTCTTCACATGCCTTGGGTTACTCGCCCTTCCCCGGTCCCCCTAATCCTCCCTCCGCTACTGCCTCAATCTTTTGCATATTCATATTTCCCTTGCGCTTTTTGCTGCTTCTGTTTTTTTGCTGCTGTCGTTTGTCTCTCATGTAAACGTCATTATTAGCCGCTGTGTGTGAGTGTGTGAGAGTGTGTTCCAATGTGCGTGTGTTTGTATGCGCTTTTTCTCCTCTGCTCTCCCCTCGCCTGCCCAATCTCTCCTGCTACTTGTCTCCCATTACATTTTGGCGCATTGAAGTTGTTTTTGCATGTGTCTCGTTGCGCTGAATGTGAAATGTGAAATCTGAGCTTCCTGTTCAATGTCAGCAGCAGCAGCAGCAGCGACTCACACACACAACCATACACACACACTAGGCAAGCATTAGGAGCATGTTCCCTTCACGCTTCCTCTCTGTCTCCCTCTCTCTCTCTCTCTTTCTCTCTTTCGCATCCCCTCGCTCATTCCCATTAGCCGCCGCTAAGCACTTTTGGTAATTTATGTAATTAAATGAAATTTTACACTCGCCTTCGAGTTGAACCATTTCTGTCGTTCCCCGTTTCATTCCCATTTCGTTCCATTTCAAATCATTTCGTTTTCTCTCCTCTTTGGTGGTTCGTCTATTTTCTGCTCTAATCTTTTAATGAAATGCAAATTTGAGAGCTGACAAAATTGTTTTGTGAGTGCTGTAAAGTTGTCATACTTACTTTTAATACCCTGTAAATCAAGGAAGGCAACAGCGCACAACTGCAAATTCTTAGTAATTGGCTATCATGATAAAGACAGCTAATTTAGTTTATAGCTAACATAAGTAGAGGGTATTTGCTAGTCGTTCAGCTTGATAACTTATTAATTCTAATTCTAATTATAATTAAGAAAATTGATGTAAAATTGCAAAATATATAAACTTTATTGAATAGTTTTTGTAGCTTGTCCAGGGTAACTGTTAGTCGCGCCACATCTCATTTGTCACATGCTCAATTACTTACGCACTTTTCTCTTTGTCTTTGCAGGTAAGCAACGTTTATGGTTATCCTAACTTCTCCGCCAAGATCGCTGACACTATGAAACTTTGCATGTAAGCCAGTGTGTGTGTGTGTGTGTGTGTGTCTGTGTGTATTTGCCAGTGTTGTGTAAGTGTGTACTTTGGCAAAATAAATTGTGATATTACTTTTTTGAGCTGGGTGTAAGGCAGAAACTTTAAATTGAATCACAGAGTATGTATGAGTTTTTCAGCGTTTTGCTCTGTGCCAGGGTTGCCACATCAGCTGCTTTTGCCGTTTAATAATAAAGCAGCTTTTTGAATGCAGCCAGCTAGATGGTGGGAGCTCCCGCTTTTTGCCCTTGTCACGCATCACTCATATGCATTCGCTTTGTCACGCCCACATTTCCACCCGCCCCCGCCGTCGCCCTCGTTGCCGTCTGATGCTCGCACGTCGCTGCCATTTTCAATTTTGCATTTTAATAATAAAATTTTGCTGGCAAAACGTAAAATGAGAAACAAGCGAGCAAGCAAGAAGAAGAAGAAGACGAAGTGGAAGCTGCAGCACAACTTGTGGCAGATGGGCAAAGTTTTTTGCTTAAGCGTTGAGAACAACGACGCGACGCGCGGCGACGTCGACGGGACGCATGATTACTTTGTTGATGATGACAACCCTGGCAGCGCTTGCCGTCCATTTTATACCTACTACTCGGCACAACTTTGTCTGTTTCCTGTGCCTTATCGGCAATGTATGCCTTGCTACTTGCTACTTCCACTTCCACTTCCTCTTCATCTTGCCACACTTCGCTTGCTCTTCTCGTGGCTTGCTCGCGCCACAAAGTATGCAATAGATTCTGTTTATCAGTTGTGCCTGCAATTTGTTGCATGTGTGCAGCGGCAGCAGCAGCCTGCGCCTTCCCCCCTTTGGCTGTAGGCCCACTTGCCCGCTTGGCCATTTGGCAGGCACAGCACGTTTACCAACACTGCCCTTCATTGCGAGCAGACGTCATTTAGTTTGTCTTTTTTAATTGCACCCAAAAAATACTCTACTTTTTTTTGTTTTTCTTTTTTTTTTTTTTTGGTAATTTTCTTGCTTTACTTGTTTTTTTGTTGTTGTTGTTGTTTTGTTTTGTTGAACAATTCGACTTTAATTCGTCGTTGTTTACATTCTTTATGTGCCGCATTTCTTATGGCGCATTTCTGTATTTTCTGTTGTTTATTTACACATTTTTTTCCCCTCAATTCTTTTGCGCAATTTTTCATTTGTTTTCGTGGGCTGCCTTTTGTTTTTGGTTATTTGCTCTTCTTGCTCTTTTTGCTGTTTTTTTGCTCTTTTTTCTCTTTTTGCTGTTTTTGCTGTTTTTGCAAGTTCACTTTTGCCTCTGCAGTTCGGCTCTTTTTAATGCTCTGCTTATAAATTACACCAAGTTTATGTGTCATATGCACATTTGTCGACTCATTTTGAAGTTGACAAACACATGTTTTTAAGTTTTCCATTTTTTTTTCTTTCATTTTCCCTGCTTTTGTCCTTGGCCAAAAGTCCTTGGCAAAAAATCGTTTCAAATTTTACACTAAATTGACTTTATGTGTGTGTATTTGTGTGTGTGTGTAAGTGTGTGTGTTTGCGCAAATTGTGCACGCACAATTAAATGTGCCAGCTCCCCAAGGGGGCGGAGGGCGCAACGCGTTGTGGCAAATGTGAAAATATACAAAAAAATATAAAAAAAAACCGAGTTAATTCGCAGTGGAAATGAATGCTTGAGTTGATATGAGTTTGTTGGCAAACTTTGCATGCGCTTGCACTGCAAATATTTGATCAAAACAGATTTTTAACTTTTACATTTGCTGCTTCAGTTATTTCCAGTTTCAAAATACTCAGTTTTATTTAATACACATTTTTGCATACATTTATGCAAATTATTATCTCAAAATTTCTTCATTTTGATGAATACAAAAACGCGTAATTAACTTTTGTATTCAATTTGAATTTTGTTAAATTTGCACAAATTGGTTTGTCAAATTTGAAAAATTGTTTACTAATTTGTGGAGTAAATTTTCAATTTACTGCGCTGCGTATTTTAAATTAAGTTGTTAATTTTTTTGCATAGATGAATTCTTTAATTTGCTACACAAATTGATGTCTTCATTCGCATAATTATAGTTGCTAACGAAACTTCGACACCGTTTATGTAATTCAAAATAGTTTTGCTTGGCAATTCGCACAAGTTGGCTGCAAACTTTCCACACATGCTCAATTGAATGAATGCTCGCTATGCCGAGTTATGCACGTGTTTGTCGAGCTTTGAAGCTTTGCGTTTGATAGCGCCCATTGTTAACAACAGCATCATGTAATCGTCTTTTGAATTGAATTGGCCTCCACAACCAGAGATGGTGATAATGCCACGCCTCTTCTCACTTTCAGTTTGTTTCACTTTCGTCTAACATTCGTTACACTTTGCAACATGAGAAAACATGTGTGTATGTCTCTCTCTCTCCCCCTCTCTCTCTCTCCCCCTCTCTCTCTCTCTCCCCCTCTCTCTCTGTGTGTGGCAATAATAAGCGGGGCAAACGAATTGTGGCAAAATCATGTAAACTTCATGCACAATGAGCAGCTTCCCCCGTCTCTGCCTCTCTGGCTCGACAAACAGCGCACAAAAGGCCATTGCCATTGGTCAGGCAATGGCCTCCTTCTGCTCTTCCCTCCTCCCCCACTCTTCCCACTCCCCTCTCCCTACGCAGTGTCCACTGTGCATGGCAAACTCATGCATAATGCGCTTAACAAAGTTTTTGATTGTATTACAAAGATATGCTAAAAGAGGGAGGCAGTGAAAGAGATGGACAGACTCTGATAGAGAGTGAGAGCGAGAGAGAGAGGGGGAAGCGGCGTGTGCGTTGTCTGTGTATCTTGTATATGTTATGCAATTTGTTTAGTATTTTGATATAAATTGCATCGATTACCAGATTACATGAGCAAAACATTTGCTGAAAGTGAACGAGTTGCAAACGCACACACACACACACTCACACAACCACGACCTCACACACACACACACGCACACTCATAGCATGGCATCCACTTCAATAATATTCTGCAGCATTGCAGCTCATAATGCGTAATTGACCAAGTCGAAAGATAAATTAAGCGAGATGATATCGAAACAATTTCCCAAAGGAGGCAAACAACTCACGTGTCGAGCATCTTTGTGCTCTCTTTCCCTCTCTACCTCTCTCCTTCCCTCTCCCACACACACTTGTCAGTCTCGCCTTTTTGTTATTTTAATTTATGCAAATTTTCAAACGTTCGCTTTTCGGTTTTATATCTCGTGTGCATCATTTACAAATTGTTTCGACTGTTTTAAACAACAAGAAGAGAAGAGCAACAAAAACAAAAAAAAAAAACTCTTGGTTTGCTTTGCTGTTGGCCTTTGTTGGAGCCTGGGAAAATGCGCATAATTGTTGGCTTTAAATGTAAATGAATTTCTATTAAAATTAAACACACTTGCATACTGTTAGATGCATAGACAGATACGCAGATACAAAAGTATCTTTGGCAGACATATGCTAATTGCCTGATGCCTTGACGATGGCTACGTTTCTGTATTTTGCATTTATAATACCCTGCAGACTGTAAATCTAAGTTGTCTGATTAGACAGACGAAGATTTAGTGCAACTAGTGATGTGACTACTTATCGATAGTGCGATAAATTTAAGCGATTGTGTGACGATATTAACGATATACATAAAGGATTGTTAACAAAAGAAATAGCAACTCAAGATGATCAAATAAGTATCCATATACCCTGTAAATATTTGAATATGCGTTATTTGGCATATTCTTCTATTCATAGTTTACCAACACTTAACTACTTTATGCAGGGTATCTATTAGTTTAGCTTCCGTGCATTTATTACCTTCCCATTTGTTTTGCATATATTTATGGAGTTTTTTTCTTGGCGTAGATCTTTCAACCGCTTTGCCAAATTCCAAAGTTTCAGCTGCGGTTGCCTAAAGACACGAATTAATTTGAAAAGTTCTCAGCTAAAACTTCTCAACATTTATATTGTTGTTGTTGCTCTTGTTGTTGTTGTTGTTGTTATTGTTGTTGTTGGTTTTATTTAAGGTTTCACACATAATTCTTAAGTAATCAATCGACTGTCGTTTGCCTATTCTCTGCATCTCTTCAGTTTCTCGCCCACAAATCGATTAACTTAATTGTTTCGGTTTTTGCCTGTGCATATTTATAAATATTTATGAATTTGTCTTTTCTATGGACTCGTTCATGAATTCCATTTGTAATCATAAATCAGTCAAACACACACACACACACACACACACACACACGAGAGATATACTCAACCGCACCCACAGATAGAGTGTAAAGTTTACTTCGCAATTGCTTTAGTGTTTTCTATATTTTTGTCTGCAGAAATTAACTTTTCTGCATAGTTTTTTTTCATAGAGCTGTTGCTCTGGAAATGGAAATAAAGTTGTTATCCAATACTCGCCACACACACACACACACACACACACACACACACAGTGAATACATGTATCTGGCACAATTTGCGTGTTTTTTAAGCGTAAAAGCAATTAAAAAACTTGTACAATATTTTCTCATAAAACAAAAGTTAAGCGCAGTTTAAACAACTACAAAAAAAAAAATAAAAAAAAGAACCAACAACTTACGTGCACAGTGCAAAAAAAGAAGATGAAAAACACAACGTTTACCAACACTCACATATGTTAAATAAGAGCAGAAAAAAAAGCTCAGGCCACTGGGCACATGAGGAGCACACTGCAATTCCTTTGGCCAAAAGCGTTAAAGCGGCAAAAAGCCAAAGTGCGCAGAGAGGTGAGGTAGCCACAGCGAAGGGTGTGGTGTGCATGCAATGGGGAAAGGGAGGGGGGAAGGAAGAGGGACTGCAACTGCAACTGTTGCGTCTGTTGCTCTGCTCATTTCATATTGATTAACAGCAAATCCATCAGTGTCATTGCGGCCAGGCTCGAATGCCGAAGGGGTAGGGGGTTACCCCCTCGCCTCTTCAACGAGCCAATTGCAAGGTTTCAGCTCTCGAACTGCCAACTCAATTCAGCTCATCAGAACTTGCTCATTTGCACATTACAATGGGCTTGGCTAAGGTATTGTTAGCATAGTGTGGCGGGGGGAGGAGGAGGAGAAGGGAGTTGATGAGGAAGCAGAACTGCAACTGAACTCAACATTAACAGCTTCAGCTGATGGCTTGTGTGTGTGTGGGGCGGGGGAGGGGGGAATAAAGGCATTAGAAGCGCAACAGCTACAAGAGAGAGAGAGAAAGAGAGAGAGGCTGAGTGTAGTAGGAGAAGGAGAGCGAGCTGGTCAGAGAGGGAGAGAGGAAGAGAGAGAGAGGGCGGCACTACTATGGGGTGCCAGGTGTGAACGTGAGAAAATGAAACGAGTGAAAACCCTTTGCATAAACTTGACTTAATTAGCTGTGCAACAAACTTGGCTATTTGAACAGGTGCCGCAGTATATAAACGCAGTAAGATATGCAAGCAGAAGGGGCAAACAACGCAGAGGGGGTCGATGGCAGAGAGGGCAGAAAGTCAGTTACTTAATTGGCATTTTGTATGCAAAGAAGTTAAACAGAACAAACAGAAAAGATTGCAATTCCGCAGTAGATAATCAATATATCAAGTAATACCTGAGATATTTCAAATCGAGTTAAATATAAAAAAGTTAAGAACTTTTCATTACTATATTTCCTTAAGTTATAGAAATGAAATTAGAATTAGAGAAACATGAATAATATGTCTAATCTATGTCCAACTCAGTGTTAAAGCTGAATTCTATTTAGTTCTTCCATCTTCAGGGCAACTTCTGTAGTATCCATTGCCGAGCAGGGGACGCTTCTGTAGCTCGTAGTTCTTCCATCTTCAAGGCAACTTCTGTAGTATCCATTGCTCTATGTCGAGCAGGGAACTCTTCTGTAGCTCATGCGCCGTCTCAGGCAGTTCGGTAAACGAACCAGAGACACCCAATTTAGTTAGAGTCTCAAATGTCTCTGCACCCCAAGAGAACTCAACCACTTTGTCATTGTTGCCATGAAACATGCAAAGCTCTGGAAGTGTTGCCTTCGTTTCCTCCTGAAGCGATTGATAGACCCTCGATTTGCGATTGAGGAAGGCTGAGTGTGCAAACACTCCCGCAAACACTGATAGCCCGTGTGCAGAGCCAGGGCACCACCCATCGAGAAGCCACCGACAATAATGCGGTGCAAGGGAATGTCGTCATCCAGCTGTTTCTGTACTAGTTGACGGGCTATATCATAGCTCTGGGACATGCTATTGCTATCCTCAAGGGCGGCTATATCTACGCTCTGTCGATCGAACCACACGTTGGCTTCCTCTCCATCAAAGGGCGTATATTTCTGCAGCGGTGCTGTGGGGTAAACATATCTGATGTGTGAGCCATCAAAATCTCTGCCGATTAAGCTGCGCACCCAATCCAAAATGCCAGCTCCCGTATCTCCCGAGCCATGAAAGAATATAACACTTGCGCTGGGTTTACGTAGCATTGCGTGGGGAATTACGGAGTGACTTGCTGAGGGAGTTGAGATATTTATTTGATGCTCAAGTCAAAGCAGAAACTTGTAGAATAAATATTTATTTATTATAATATTGCGACAAGAGCTAACCTGACTTTGAAGACTCTGTAAGTTGGAAAAGTCCAATGCTTCAACTGACTTTAAGCTGAACAGCAAGTTTACTGCATTTAACTTAGAGCTGATGAATTTGTATCAAAAAGTCATAATGGGTAAGCTTTAATGTGAGACAGAATTCCGAGAGAGAGAGAGAGAGAGAGGGAGAAAGAGAGAGAGAGAGAGAGAGGGAGAAAGAGAGAGAGAGAGAGAGAGAGAGGGAGAAAGAGAGAGGGAGAGAGAGAGGGAGAAAGAGAGAGAGAGAGAGAGAGAGAGAGAGAGAGAGAGAGCAAGAGAGAGAGAGAGAGCCTTCTTAGTCTCTAACCATCAGCTCGAATAATGTCATTTGTCAGAGTATTTTATTTGGAATTTCTGTCAGATTTGTGAGATTGTAACTTGGCCTATCGCCTGGCTAATGGTTCAATAAACAAACTTTATGGCGTGACATCTTTCACGCAAATGTTTTTAGGACTACGCTCCTATACAGGCACCTACACTCCCCTCCCTTCGCTGGGCCATTAGAGGCATTCACCTTTTTGGAGCACTCGTTTCACTGACCACTTGAAGCTATTAAT
Source organism: Drosophila macrospina (assembly GCA_035042075.1). NCBI lineage: Eukaryota > Metazoa > Arthropoda > Insecta > Diptera > Drosophilidae > Drosophila > Drosophila macrospina. The sequence continues at coordinate 4,214,658 of JAWNLW010000301.1, forward strand.
ATTATCTATATAGCCGGTCAACAATGTCGCGCTTTTGAGAAGTGCTTCAATAAATTAAAACAAAATAAAACTCTGCAATGGGAAAGCCGAAAAACTGTCCCCCCCTTCACCCTCATCCTCACTTAAAGACACTCAATAAAGATAAAGAAGAGAGGCGCAGGGAAAGTGAAAGAGATGGCACACGGGCTGGATAGGATGGGAGTGGACAGAGGGAGAGAGTGGAATGGTGGTATGGGAGGCAGGTAGGGAAGAGAGTTTGTGGCAAACTGGAGCAAATGCATGACAACATCAACATTGTTGTTGTTATTATTGTTGTTGTTGTTGTTGCCACTTTTGGCAGCCGAAAGCTCTGACCAAAAACTAAAAACTGGCGGCGACAACGACGCACAATAAATTTTCCAGCTCCTGTTTTTGTTGCTTTTGTTGCCGTGCGTCAAGTGACCCACATTTTTTTTGTGTTTTTGTTGTTTTTTTGTGTATTTTTTGGGGCGCAACGCGACTTGACAAGGGTTAAACAACAATAACAATAACAAAAATAAAAAGGCGGCTAGAAAAACACGACCAACAACAAGAACACGAACAAGAACAAGAACAACACGAGAATCGCTCAGAAATGTTACAAAATAAAAGTTGCATTTCCACGCCTGCCCCCTCCCTACGCCCCTTACAGCACAGTTGACCAACTGACCCACACACCCACACCCCCAACCAGCTCACCTCGAATGTCCCCTCTCCTGACACGCTTCACTGGAAACTAGTTAAACTTTAAAGGTGCGACAAAACTGTAGTCGAAACTCAACTCAACTCAGCTCAACTCAACTTGAATTGAGTTGAGCGATTTGCGTTAGTTTGCAAACTGAAAGCCACTTCGATTCTGAACATTTGTGTGGGATTATGTTGGACAGTGTAAGCTTATACACAAAGTATGATCCATTTCACAAGATAATCCACAAAGATTGATTCTGAAGCACGACAAGTAGATGAACCTGGAAACAGCTCAAAAAGGAGATTGTGGGTATGGAACTAGCTGTAGTGGCTTACATTTAATTACCGCTTCAATTACTTGAGTAATTGCAATAGAATTCTAAGTAATTACTGGAGTTATTTGTATTTATTTGCGTAATGTTTAATTAAAGTTGTTGAGCTGTTACTTAAGTAGTTGTTAGTACGAATCAGACTGCAAGGCGTTAAATTTAATTACTTATGCAACTACTTGAGTAATTGCAATGGAATTGCGAGTAATTGCAGCAGCAGAGCTTGCTTGTTTGCAAGCTTATGTCTTCATTTTGGCATTATTTACTAACTACTCAACATTACTTAAGTAATTGCGAGGGAATTGTTTAATTACTTCAGTAATTAAACCAATATTTACTAAATTATGTCTACAAATTGCCACTAACTTGCTTAACTACTTAAGTAATTGCTTTTGCAATACTTAAGCATTCACAGCGTTCGATTTAATAGCGTTTGATTCAAGTAATTGAAAATAGATTCCATCTGAAATATTTCAGATTACTTAAAGAACAAATCCCTCTAGAAAAACACATTTGCAGCCTTGGGATATTTGAATCTGTTGCTGGCATTGCTTGTCCAAGGATCACAAATAGTTAGAATTGACGTCCGAGCACGTAATTGCCACACCTTCGACTTGTTGTAGGCTAAAAGCAAAATACGTGGACGCTTGAGTGATTTTTCAAGCAAATGCTTCATGCTGCCTCAGTCCCTGTCCATGCCCCATGTTGCTGCTGCCACTTCTGATGCCTGTGCTCTGAATGCCTTTTGCTGTATCCTAAGCTCTTGATGGCTGTCGTTTGAAGCGGTTGGTGCGTGGGGAGGGGAGCGTTTCGACTGCAAAGGAGTTGAGGATGCGGACTTAAGCCGTTGGCGTTGTCCATTTCTGGCCGAGCAGATTTACGCATGAAATGCGCTTGGCTCTACGTCTCGGGCATCAGTGCGTCCATCCAGATGCAATGGAGGCAAGTGTTGTTGGGGCAACTAGAATTGCAGCTGGGGAATTAGTTGCTGGGCCGAGCTGGGCTGGGCTGGGCAATGGGGCCATTTCTTGGGCTAGCAGCTGGCAGCAATCTGAGCGAGAGTTGATTATTTTTTAAAGCATATTTCGCGGACTAACATTCTATCCCTCATTCCTCCAGCTGTCCCTCTCCCTCTCCCTCTGCCTCTCTGAGCGAACCCTCTGCACATTTCTCTTCCAGTTGCTTTGCGTTGTAAGTCTCAGCGCTAAGTTGGCGCTAAATTAAAAACTTTTGCATTGCATATATTGCACCAGAGGATCAACAACAGAGAGCCCAGTTCCCAGCTGAGCGTTGTAATGCAACAGGGCGGGCGGTGCGTGGGAGGTTTCTCTGGTGTACTGTTACATTTGTGTTTTCTTTTTTTTTCTTTTTCTTTTTTTTTTTTGCTTGGCAAAAGCAAAAAGTTTTGCCCGCTGTTTTCGCCGTTTGCTTGTTTTGGCGCAAGTTTTTTAACTTGGCTTTTGCTGCTGCTGCTGCTGCTGCTTGTAAAACCAATTCCGAGGAAAATGAAAGTAATTTTTTGCATTTTCTATTAAAATATACATACTTATAATAAAAGTCAGCTGGCAAAGGCAGCGCGAGAGCTGTCCGCCAACAAAATGTTTGCCATTTAAAATTGCAATGCAATAATACTAAAAATCATCATAAAAACGCAGCATCCGCAACTAACAAACTATGCAGCATGCAAAGCACAACTCACTGAAGTTGACTGAGCGCGAGAAGCGGCATCTAAGTACAAGTTGATGATGAAAAAAAAGAAAAAAAAAAAAAAAAACGTTGCACAAAGTGAGGCAACGTTGCGTATACGCAATATACGACAACTGCTAAAGGCAGAAAGGCAGAAAGGCATCTCAGCTGCCACATCAGCTCGCAGCTTAGCTTTAAGCTCTTTAAAAGACCAGCAAATTGCAGCGGAAACTTTCAAATTTGTGAACTACTGGTTCAGTGTGCGTTGAACTAGTTGGAAATTGAGTCACAAAGTGATTCAATTCGTATTCAATATGAATGGCAAAGCAAATGAAATGATGTGTCTATGCAAAAGCAAAAGACTTTTATGTTATCTCTAGACTTTCTCTAGTCTAACACAAGATATATGAGGCAGATTTGTGAACTGGTTCAGTTGATGTAGAACTAGTTGATAGTTGAGTCAAGCAAACTGAATAATTGTCAATCAATATAAATTGTAGAGCATATGTAATGCTGCCTCTAATCAAAGCAGAAGGTAGATCAATATTATTAAGAAATGTATAAGCAATTGACAGCATAGAGCCTTGATACATATATATTCTTGATCAGCATGATCAGCTGAGTTGATCTAGCCAACTGCAAACCTTTCTTTCAGTCTTCGGGTTTTCTTTAAACATTTCGCTGTGCAGACTGCGAATTGAAGCTTTTAACTTTAAGTTTGGCTTTCTGAGTGGCATGCAACGTGCAGTTGCAGTTGCAGTTGCTCCGCATTTGGCAGCACATTGCAGCGACAACTGACTTGAAGTTTTCCATCAACAACAACAACAACACAACAAACGAGAGCAACGAGCGAATTGTTATGCAATTTGCAAATCGAAAGGCAGCAAACTGAGTGGCTGCTGTGGCTGTGGCAACCAGAACAACAACAACAACTGTTAACCTCACCCACGTCTCTAGCAGCAGCAGCATTGAAAAGCTGCTCTGTTCTTTGTCAGCTCACCGTGTGTATGAGAATGGGTTTTATTTTCTGAGACTTGGCAATTGTTAGCGAGGTTCGTTCGCGAGTTGAAAATTGCGAGCAAACTGCTGCGAATATTGCATGAGTAACAAGCATGTAATTCCAAGCCAGCTGCCAGTTGCACACAGAGGGGAAAAGTGAGGCAAAGCGAGAGGGGGGAGAGTGCAGCTCATGACACATGAGTAATCCAAGAGTTCGCTTTGTGGCCGCCACGGCAGCTGCCAAGTGGCCTCTGTGCCCGGTTTGGTTCTCCTCACCAGGTGCGAGGAGCTCGTGACCAGCCAGGCTCCGAGCTCCTGGCTAAGCTGAAGCTGTGAAAATTTATGAAAATGTTAACAAAACATTTCAGTGGGCGTGGCATGTTGGTTGAAATTAAATTCGCGCCGCAACAACACGTCATCAAAGCCGAAAGAATGACGACAACGGGAAAAGCTAAAGGAAAAGTGCAGTTTGTAAGCTGAACAAAACCGCAAAATAAATGAATGAAATGTTCAGCGACAGCAGCAACAAAACTGGACACACAGTTTATAAAAGCAACGGCAAAGCATATTTCAAAACAGAGACAGACACAGAGAGAGAGCGAGTGTGTGTGTGTGTGTGTGTGTGTGTGTAGGAGTGAGACAACAATGACAACGACCAACAGATGGACAGTGGCGCAAGCTGGAGGCTGTGGATTGTCAAGGGACGGAGGAAAGCTGAAATTTACTCCTACAATGGCGCTGCCCTGACATATTTTTACTGTCATTTCTTGCTGAGATGCTGCCACAGCAAGAGCAACAGCAGCTGGACAAGAACAACAGACAACAACAGCAACAACAACAACAGCTAGACTAACAACAGAGACAAGTTCTGCAACACTCATACTGCGACTAAGCTGCTAAGTCCTTGCCACGACCCAAATCAACAGCAGAAACAAAAAACCAGAAAACCAAAAAAATATAAAAAGTGAAGGCTAAAAACACAAGCGAAACCCAAAACTCAAACTCCTTCACTTGAATCTGAACTCTCGACTTTGTTCAGTGAAACAGCTTTACTTTATTTTTTTTTTTTTAGATATATGTTTATTTTCATGAATTATATTTGCCTTCGTCTGTTTAGCCACAGCTTCTACTTCTTCATTTTGGCTCTAACTCACTCAAAGCGTTGCAATACCCTGGAATTAAGCTGCAAGAGATTAAAGTATTATGCATACTTAACTAGTAACTAAACAAGAGAAAAATCTGCAGTTTATAAGTCAACTATAGTCAACAGTTTCAAGTCTTATTCATTGGAATTTAATTATTAATTAATTTATTAACAAACATTTAAATTCTAATTTCATCGTTGCTTTTGCATTCTGATGTGCTTTACATATTAATGATATATATTAAGAGAAAGACAATAGCTAAGATGCCTCACATATTGTAATTGTAATTATTAGTTACTGCAACGTTTGTAAATTCAGATCAAGCTACATCCAAGTTGAGCTGAAGAGAGTTTACTTGAGATTAATTTAACTATAGTTAGCTAATAAGCCATTGTTTAACACAGGGTATCTGGCAGTCAGCTATTGTTTAAACTTGTTGCTTGTGGTGCTTTTTTATTGCATACTTTGCGGCATTTCGTTTGTGTAACTCATTTTTGTTGCGGCTTGTCGCAATGTTGTCCACATTCTCCTTAACTTAACTTTGTCGGCCCAGTAAATATATTTTGTTGTTGTTGTTGCTGGTTTTTTGTATTTTCGTCTGCTTTTTCTTTTGTGGGGATGGGTCACAAATTTGAATGCAAACATTTCGGAGAGTTGTGTGTGTGTGTGTGTGTTGTGTGTGTGTTTGAGTGGAAGCCACATGAAATATGATAATTCATTACACGAGCGTACAAAGAGAAAATAATGCGCAGGAAAATAAAGAAACGCCGACGAAGACGACGGCGACACTCACTCAATTGTATCTTATGCAAATTGCCAGTGATTTTTCCTTTTTCCTGTTTCCTGTGCTGCTTAGACACACTAAGAATGTATTCCCCCTCGCTCGCCCCTGTTCTTTGTGGCCGTCAAAGCATAAAAGGCGAAAATGCTGAGGAAAACCCACAGCAGTCGCATCAGCGGAAGCACATGAGGAATGGGTGGGTTGGGTGAAGTAGCGGAAGGAGCAGAGGAGGAGGGAATTTTGCACAGTAAAACCTCGTGAGCAGCACAATTTACGAGCTACTTTTGATTTAACAATTGTTGTTGATTTTACATTTTGCAAAAACGTTAACAAAAATATGCCAAAAATAAAGCAGAAAATTATTGAAAAAATACAAAAAAACATATTGCAAAATATAAATAATAGCAGATGCAAATTTGCTGGGGCCGCGGTAAACATTTTAATTAAAAATAATAATAAAAAATAAAAAGAAAATGAAATAAAATCGAGTTACATAAATTATGCGCGACTAACAAAAATATGCTGATAATTTATTTGCACAACATTTTCGAAATTTATGCGCCCCGAAAACAGATGTGAAAAACCCAAAGCAAAGCAAAGCAAACAAAGAAAAATATTATTGCGATGCATATATAATTACATTCTTCATATTTTATTATCATTATTATTGTTATTATTGTTTTATTGCCATCGTGTTCATTTATGTATAAGCGCGATAGACTTGGATATCGGATCCATTTATCCATTCACGAAGAATATTAAACAATGCGCATAGAAAGACTAATTTAATTACATGCTTGCTAGCTGAAACATAAGCTTGAGATACCCTATAATTGTGCAGTTTAACAAGTGCTTGATAGATACAGCTTTTATAAATGATCTATATTATGTTTCTGTTTTCTTTTTCTCACAATTTTATGTAATTTGAATTCCAATTTATATTATTTTTTTGCTTGAAATGTTTTTCTTCATTTACATATTTAAAAAGCGACTGAAAAATTGCTGACAAGTGAGAAATGTTGTCAATTGCAATTATTTATATAACTGTGTTTATTAATTGCTAATCAATTTATTAAACTCTTTTTCTTTTAATAAACAAGTGAATAATCATAAACAATTGACAGGCAATTACAAGGTATAATAATACTACTGTGCATTGTTATGAATATTTAAACAGAACTGAATGCGCAAAGTGAATTATAATAAAATGATATAAATATGCTTTAAATTTGAATAATAATTGATGAAGAAACTGCAGATAATCTAAGACAAGCAATGAGCCAGTTGATAACAATTTGAACGCTCTATTTAATTCAGTAGTAAGATTAGGACAAGGATAATCTGCTTGCCAGTTTCTCATGATATATTTGCCATCACTTTTTTTTCTTTTAAATTTATTTATTTTTAAGTTTAACAATTTTGCTACTTTATAACATGAATGTCAAACGCTGAGATGGTTTGCTCATTAAGCTGCTGGTGCTTTGGATGTTTGCTTCATTTGCTGGCTTGCAAGCAGAGCAGAGCTTAGCTGAGCTGAGCTGCAGCTGCAGCTGAGTGCTGCATATGCCCCATTGAGCAGATGAAAAAGTGAAGTTGCAAGCAATTTTCGGGGGGGCAATTAATGTTGTAAGACCAAGCAAATGTGCGACAACAATTTGTGTGTGTGTTTTGGTATGCTTAACAGTTTGATTGTTGTGGCATACACTCGTCTTTTAATTAGCCACTTGCCGCAATTCATGTGTCAAGTTGCAAAGAGTTGTTTGAGTTGTGAATTTGCCACGCTAATGAGGAAATTGTTGCAACCACGTTTCCTCTTACGATTTTCACGCTCCTTCAGGCAACTGTCAACAAATCTCTCTCTCTTTCTTTATATGTGTGAGTGTGTGTGTGTGTGTGTGTGTGTATGTTGACCATTGAAACTGCTCGTAAACTTGGCCTGCTCAAGCCAACGAGTTTTCAGCCTTCTTCTGCTGCTGCTGCCGCTGCTTCTGCTGCTTCTTCAGTGGCTCAGCTTCGTTTCGTGCTGTGGCTTTTTATCGCTTTGCCGCTGCACTTGGCCAAACAAAAGTTTTAGCCACGACGACAGCTGAGTAGGAGGGCCAATGTTGTGGGGCATCGTTGGCTCTGTGGTTTATTTGTTTGGCCAGCAAACTTTGCTACCTTGTTTCTATCTGCCAGATACTTTACTTTACTTCGTTTAGCTCTCTCTCTCTCTCTCTCTCTCTCTCTCTCTCTCTCTCTCTCTCTCTCTCTCTCTCTCTGTCTGGCTATCTATTTTTTTTTGTTTGCTGCTCCTCTTCCAACTTGGAACTGCAATCGATGAAGCGTAAATGTTCAAATGCTCAGATATTTCCTCTCAAGTGGCCAGCGGGCGTAAAAAGCAATAGCAATTGGCAATGGCAACAGCAACAGCAACAACAGCAGCAGCAACAACAACAACAATGACACGTTCTTTTCTTTACCCCTTATTGTAGCTCGTGCTTTGGTCATTACTTTTTGCTGGTTAGCTACCAATGCGTCGCCGCAGCTGGCAAAAGATACTTTTGTATCTTGTAGATTGCCTTTGGGTGCTTTCACTGAGTAAATTTGTCTTCACTTCCACATGCAACTGGGGATTTGCCCAGCACACACACACACACACACACACACACACTCACACTCACACTCAGACGCGTTGTAATAAACTTTAAGGCCTTACTTAACCTACCCAAATAACACCTCCCTCCTGTCCTCACCTGGCTTTCCCCTTTGCTGGCTTCATTTTGTCAAGTGACTTCAATGCATTTTCTTTATTAGAAATAAAATTTCTTCACGCGCTTTTCTTTTTTTAGGAGGTCTTAAAGTTGAAAGTTCATTTTCGGTAAAAGTTTCGCGCCACCTTTTCTCAAGAGCTTGTCAACGAAAGGATGTTCTGTTGCCGTGGCGGAGGGGTGGGGCACATGGCAATTGGAATATGATAAGTGGACGCGCCCAACAAAAAAAAAAACCGAAAAAAAAAACGCGCCAAAAAGTCAAAAGTTTTTTGCGTGCCAGAAGTGAAATTGAATTTTGCACTGTTGATAAAGTGATGCAGCTGAATGGCAAAATAGGGGGCGTGTCACATGAGTCAACGGCAAAACTCCCACTCCTTGTGACCACAGAAAAAAAAAAAAACATAAATAGAAGAAATATAGAGTGAAAAAAGTCAACAGCCAAAACGTTTGAAAAAGTTCCTTTGCTCTGTTTCTCTGCGTTGCTTTCCTTCTTCTTATTTTTTTTTGTCGCGTTTGCCGTTGAGTGCAAAACTTTGGACTTCAGGGAGCTGTTTCGGATGCGTATTGCTCGGGGTGGTGCTAGTGGTGCGGGTGGTGCTGCTGCTGGTGCGGTTGCACGCATAAGCATGCATATGAAGGCGGCAGTCAACTGAAATTCCGCGCAAATGCGCAGCATAAATGAAAAACTGCTAGAAATGCGGCTGCTCGACTAAGAGATGCCATAGAAATGCAGAGAGAACAACAAAGAGAGGTTAACTTCAGCAAGCCGCTCATTTGATGCCCTGCAATGATAGCTTCTATGGTAGATATATGTATTACATAGTAGTTTGTTCTTAGGCAAATTTAGTTAAAATGTTTAGGATAATATTTGAGTGCAGAATCTCTGAGAATCTCTCTTAGTTGTTGCTTATACTATACTTATTAACAACCGATTGCTGCTGTGTTCGCTATATGCTATAGTAACCCGATCAGACCCGATACTCTCTGTCGCTTAAGGACGCAGCTGTAACAAGTTTCATTAAGTTAGCTTATAAACTGAGCAACTCATTTGCATAAAGCTAAACGAACAGAGAGAGCAGCATGAGTCCGCTTGTCGTTCTGATCTATATTGTGTATTAGATATACTTTGTGGTGTTAATAATCCACACATTTCTAAACTAAATTCCAATATACTGCGATTCGTATAAGAAACTTTTCATATAAACAAATCGCACATTAGTTAAACTGAAGAATTGCATCGAATTGTTGCAGTTTACAGGGTATTTGCTGTACTTACGTAGGCAGCAATAATATTTAAAAATGATTTCGCCAAATTAGAACGCAATAAATTGTTCACGCTATTTGTCCACGTGATGCACAACCACTCAACAAGTGGTGCTGTCGTGGTTTATTTACTTAATGCTGTTGAATGCAAAATGGCATTTGCATTGTAGTTGTTGTTGTTTGTGTTGTTGCTGCGTTGTTGTTGCGCTGTAAGAGGGCGTGTTGTAAACATGACACAAATACGCAAAGAAATGGGGAAGAAAAGAAAAGAAAAGAAAAAGGAAAAACTAAAATAGTAGAAGAAAGGCAACAAAACAATTCGAAAATGTAAAGAAAACAGAAAACATTTTGGGGGCAAGTTTTGAAAGTTGCAACTTATCTGTTGTTGCTGCGCAGCACAGGCAACAAAATGTGAAGAAAAAAAATAACTTTTTTCACAGAGACATTGCAGTGTGTGTAGAAAGGAGAGGGGGAGTTGGAGGGAAGTGCCACAAAAGTTTCTTAAGTCATGTTAACCGCACACATTCACACTATCAACAACAGCGGCTACGCGTGAAGAGAGTGAGGGACGAGGGGGAGGGGAGAGTGCTGGGTTAGTTGGAAAATCATGTGTGTATCTTGGTGCAACTTGGACCGGTTTTTCCACTTTTGCCAAAGCAATTTGGGCCGTTCGCTGCATAAAAAGCGCTGTTGCAATGTTGCAAAGTTTTCAAGACTCAAACTCAAACTCAACGCGACTCGACTCTTGACTCTCGACACGAAACTCGGGTGCTCAGAGTCTCGACTCGAATCTGCGGGGCATTGCACATCATTGAGCATCCCGACCTCGCTCGCTCTCTCTCTCTCTCTCTCTCGCTCGCTCTACCTCTGTGTTTTTCTGCATTGTCATGCAAAAGTGGTAATGAAATAACGGTACCTAACCGCACGCTTAGCCCTCACCCCACACTCCACACTTCACACACACACACACACACACTCCTCACACACACCCACATCAGACGCAATGCAATCCAATCCAATTCAACGATCTCTGCCAGATTTCTCTGCCGTTAACCCATTGAGATTGCGCCCAGATGCAAAACTTTTCGTTTGTTTACACTTGCGGAATAGTTCACATAATGCGACTCGTGAAACAATACAACAATAACAACAACAATAACAACAACTACAATAACAATTTTCTGCTCTTGACAACTGTGTAGAAAAACTACAAACTGAAAGCAGTTTTTTTCTTTCGCTCCAGAAATTCATTAAAGTTTAAATTTAATTGGAATATTAATGAAAATAAAAAATAAAAATAATAAAATGGTTAATATATTAATTATAAAAGCAATTATATAATAATAATATAAATAATTATATTAAATTTAAACCAATTAATTTACTTGTTTATAAATGGAATTATTTTACAATCCTGTAATATTCCTTTCACTTCGTAATCAATTTTTGCAACTTCTTTTTTTTCTACTTTAAAAGTTAAATATTTCTTAATAAGTTTTGGAATAGTTCTGCAATTCTTGCGTAATAATTTTATAAAAGTATATATATTATACTTCTCGGCGTTAAATAATTGCCTTTAGTCCTTTGAACTGAATTCTTTGTGACCCGAAAAGTATGCTATACAAATTTATATTCAAATTGATTATAAGTAAACTGAGCTTAGCTTTACATCTTTTGTTCTACAATATGTTCAGTTAGCTAGTTCAAGATTAATTGTTAAAAATATCCATTGATTCATGTTATTAAATTCTTTCATTGCATTGAATGCAGTTTAGTTCTGCTCTTTCTTCCTCTCTTATTTATCTATTTACACACATCTCATTCTATGCTCTTCTCAGCTACAATTCGTATGCTTTAATCACTTTCAATTCAATTGCATTTAATTCCTTATCACTCTGCACTTCTGTTCTTAACTTTAACTTGAAATCAAAACTCTAAGCAACTCAAGTCATCAAATCAACAACTTTCTTATGCTGTTTCTCATTATTTAGTTGGCATTTGCTAAGTAGGTTTATGTCCCCTCCATACACGATATGACATTCATAAATGTCAAATATCTAACTGAAATTTGTCTCTGACGTTGGCGCAAAAGAAAAATAAGAAGAAAAAAAGAGGAAAACGACAAAACAAAGCATCGTTTTGGCCTCATATCTCTTGACAGTGTCAGCTAATGGGTTAAAATGCATCTTCTTTTAAACTGTGTAAGTTGTGTGCCTTGCCTCTTGAGCCACTTTCTCTCTGTCTTGCTCTCTATATCTCTTTGTCTCTATCTTCTACCTACCTCTCTCCCTGCAGCCCTACGCCCCCCTACGCCTCGATTACAAGTTGGTCGCACCTTTGGCTGCACAGCTTCTTGGCCTTCCTTTGGCTTGGAACATAGCATGGCCATCAATATTTTTGCTGCTGCTTCTGCTGCAGACACAAAAAAGAAAAGAATGAGAAAAACCAGTTTGCCGCACCCTAAGCTCCCTCTCTTCCCTACCCCCGTCAGAGAGTCGATGCTCTGCGTTCGCGTTGCCTTTAAATTGCAATCTTCTTCCGTTTGGTTGACTTTTGCTGCCTCAACAGACTGCGACTGCTGCTGCTGCTGCTGCTGCCTCTACTGTTGCCAGGATAAACGGGCGGCAGCTTAAACAGATAACATTCATTGTTATAACACCCCCAGTTTCTGTTTTCCCCCACCCGTTCCTCGGCTCCCTTTGTTACCTTTCGCTTCGTTTTGTCTGTGTGACTCATAAGAAAATTATGTTGCATTTTATGTGCGCGCCATTGCAGTGGAGTTTTTATCGAGTCAAGTCGACTCGCCTTGCCATGGCTTGGCCAGGCCAAAAGGCAGCTGCAATTTGGCTTATACTCTTTGCATATATAAAGACATTAAAGACACCCACACACACACCCACCCACCCACACACAACACAGTTTCACACACACATCGCATTTAGAGTACGCTTCTCTACTTGTTTTCGAGATTTGTTGCCTTTGGCCAAATAATAAGACATAATAGCATTTGCTTTGCCTCGCTTAGTCCTTGACTTCAAGTACAACTTTGCATGCCCAATGCATAACTGCAGTTCGGTCTATGTGCGCAGCACAGTGTACACTATCCAACACGGACTTTCGAATTGCCCACTTTTGATCAAAGACCATTGAAGCGAGTTTTCTTGCTTAACAAAAATCTATGCCAAATTACAATGTAATCGAGGAGAGCTCAAACAAACACTCGACACACAGACACACACAATTGCCACACATCACACATATCGCATTCTCACATACGCACACACACACATACAGACACAGACACACCCACACATAGCCGCACACACAATCAGTGGCTGGCGTGTTCTTACGTTTTAGGGCCAAATTCAATGCTGGTAATTAACTTTGAAAATCCAATTATGGCAAAACTTTTTCAAAGTGTAAGTGTGTGTGTGTGTGTGTGTTCGTGTGTGTGCGTATGTGTGTGTGTGAGTGCGAGTGTATAAGTGTGTGTGGGTGCATTTATAAGTGATATGCAGAACATGCAATTAACAAGAGCAAATTCACTCGACTCTCTCTCTCTCTGCCCCCCCCCTCCCCCTCTCTCTTTCTCTCCCTCTCTCTCTGTCGCTCGCTCTTTCTATCTCTCTTTCTGCTTGTGTGTCTGCCCTGAAGCTACAACTTACTCCCGCTCCGTCTCTTGTCCTTTTTGCCTGGATATCGTGTTGCCTTCTGCTATTTTCCCTGCAGGCAACCACACACACATTCCCACACACACACACACACATTCGCACACACGCACACGCACATTCTGACAGAGCAAGAGACGCCCACTTTTAGCTGCTGTTGCTGGCAATCTTGGCAGCTGCAATTTACTTGGCTCCTGCCCGCCCCCCTCACTGGACCGACAACTCCTCCCTCAAGGTCTGGCTCATTGTTTCCATTTTAATATAATTCTCACGTAATAATTGCGTTTGAGCAGTGTCAAACTATGCCAACAAAAGAAGACGTGTGAAAGGAAGACTCTCTCTATGATGCCGCAACCTTCGTTTCCCTTCCCCCCCTCCCCGTTTCACGCAAAAGTCGACTGCCCGCAACGGTGCATCAACTTGCGAAGTCGTCCAAAATGTTCTGCATGGCAATTTCCATGCTATTGAGCACAAAATGTAGCTCCCCAGTGTGAGCTAACAATTGTATACAATAGTTTGAAGTATAAAGTGAAGGCAAGACTAGCAGTTACCCTATAAATAGGTTTGCAGCAAAGTGAAAGAAACAATAGAAGTACATAAAGTAGTAATATTCCCCCCTTTGGATCATCTTTTCCTACAGGGTATACATATGTTTAACAGAGATAGGATTTCTGCATCAAGTTGATAAAGAAATGTATGAATATGAAACTTTAATTATAGCTAAACAAAGACAAAAGACAGATTTAATGCACGCACTTTCCAAACCCCAAAAAGTATGCTACATTTAATTTTTGTATAGAAACTGAAGCGTTTGCAAGACAATCTATGAATTTTGCTTAATGAAAATACAAAAAAATATATATGAAAATATTTTGAGGAGATACTCAGCTTAAAGTAAAGAAAATTATGACAATTAAAAGTCAATCAATTTAATCGATTATCTTGCATTTTATGCCTAGTCTTAGTCAGAGTTTATCTTCAGCTTTTCTGTGAATATTTCTTGCAGCATTTGACAAATAGAATTCCCATTTAAAGACTCAGGACAGCAATGGATGTTGAGTGATGTTATCAAACGTTGTTTATTATGTACAAAGGACGTGTATCTTCTGCTGTAAGGGGTTCAGCTATAAGAATTTTGCACCGGAAATTGAATTTTTTCAGTCGCGCATCCTGCGTAACCATTTGCCCAACATCTTTGCATATTAATTTTATAATTTGTATCTTTCCTTATTCCTTTTGTTCGTTTCTTTCGCGGCAATTATATGTAATTTCTGCTTCAACTTCATTCCATGATGATAATTTAATTAGTTGCAAGTGGATGGCTTTTAACCATTGCCAGCCATCATTAACTGCACTTAACAGTCGACTTGGCGACTTTTCGTGCATTTTTAATGGCAGTCCAAGGAAACGCCATTTCTTTCCCTCCTCCCTGCTCCCTCCCCCATAGTTGCCGTGGGGAAACAGCTGCCACCGTGTCCGCCTGATGTGACATGCCGTATCGCTTTATGTGTACACATCAATTAATATGAAATTGATATCATTCGTGGAATCACCTTCACTTTAGCATATGACAATATTTGCATACCAAACTGCAGTGAGCCGCAAAATGTATGCGCAAAGCGCGAATATTGTTATTCTATTGTTTTTATCTATGCAAATATTTGCATATGGATAATCGTGGCGTATGCGTAATCAGTCAATTGAATAATGAATTGAATTAGGTGTATAATAGCGGGAGACAAGAATTGAGTAGAGAGCCAAGAGAGAAAGAGAGAGAGAGAGAGACGGAGATAGAGAGAGAGAGAGAGAGACGGAGATAGAGACGAGTGGCGCGTGATCAGAGCAGATAGCAGCGAGTACTAGGTAGCAAGAGCTGTGAGTAATAATAACGAGTACTCAGTGGTATATACAACTGTTGCAGCGAGTGCTTAACAAAGAGTACAGAGTAACGAGAGTAAGGTCTATAATAGCGGGAGACAAGAATTGAGTAAAGAGCCAAGAGAGAGAGAGAGAGAGAGAAATGGAGATTGAGACGAGTGGCGAGTGATGAGAGCAGATAGCAGCGAGTACTACGTAGCAAGAGCTGTGAGTAACAATAACGAGTACTGAGTTGTATATACAACTTGCAGCGAGTGCTAAGCAAAGAGTACTGCGTAACGAGAGTTAGGTCTATAATAGCGGGAGACAAGAATTGAGTAACGAGCCAAGAGAGAGAGACTTAGATAGAGACGAGTAGCGAGTGATGAGAGCAGATTGTAGCGAAGACTACGTAGCAAGAGCTGTGTGTAGTAATAACAAGTATATACAGTAATACAAGTATATTCAACATTTACAGCGAGTGCTAAGCAACGAGTACTAAGCAAAGAGTTCAAAGTAGCGACTGCCAAGCAACGAGCCAGCAATCAAAGCCAAGTACTGAGCTGAAAGTACTAAGGAAGAACAAACTAATCAGTGAATACTGAGCAATGAGTACAAAGTAGCGAGTAAACAGTATCGATAGGTCAGCAAAAAGCAACGAGTAGCATGCAGTGCTTAGCAAATAGAAAGAATAATGACAAAACGCGAACAGAGTAACGAATATTGATTAGAAATCACCAAAGATTCGACATGGCCCAGGCGAGCATTGGGCAACGCGAGTTGTCAACGAAAGGTAATGAGTATTTATTGCTTATCATTGCCTTAAATAGCCCAAAGAGCGAACAGCGAATGCCAAGGAACGAGTGCTGAGCTGAGCTGCGAATGCACAGTTTCTTCAAAGTTGTAATTCTGGCAATTTGCCTAAGTGCAACCGAATGGACGTCTGGACGCAGCGGACTTCAAAGTTTTAATTAGAAACGCAACTGCGAAATGGGAGGACAACGGAGGACACTGCAGGACAGTGTTGGGCCGAGGCAGAGGACAGCGGACAGAGGACAGTGGGCAGAGGACAGAGGGGGCAGTCAAGCGAAATGAGCAACGAAATGCGTTGACAGACGATGTGAAAGGAACAACGCAACGAAAACGCAAACGCAACTCAACTCAACGAGGCCAACACACAGCGTGGCTTGGCGAGGCAGGGCGGGGCAAGCGTCAGAGCCAAAAAGTAACTTTAATGGCAGCCAGCAGAGAATAAATGAATGGGCCAAAAAAGTGGCAGAGCGCACAATTTTATGTGGCACACAAAACTTTTGACATAAATTCGTAGGGCAGAAATGAGAACTGATGCTGAGACTGAGACTGCGACTGCGACTGAGGCTGATACTGATGCTCATGCTCAAGCTTATTTTTTTGGTGGCCAGCCAGGCTAGATGTGTTGCCAGAGTTGCCACCTTTTTGGCGGCGGCATCGTGTTACTTAGATACAATTCGCTAAGACGCTGCCAGACGACTGTCAAATTAATTTTAATGCGCTTTTCATGGCCTACTCGCTACTCGCATAACTTTTGGATTTTAACGATTATTGGCCCTAATGCGAATGCAAAAAAAGAGAAGAAAACCTTAACTCTCCAGAGTTTGGGCCAGTCGTGTTTGCCACCCAATTGAAGGAATCTTTAAATTTAGCACATGGCGGAGACAACCAGCCGGCAAATGCACAAATTTATTGCCATAGCTGCCATAGCTGCCATTCGTTTGTTACACGAGAAACTGGTGCGGGCAACTGGCTTAAACGCTGGCTCATGCATATTTGATGCCAAATATAAAGCGGCCATAAATTCAACTTGAAATTTACGCAGCAAAGTAAAAGTAATGCCTTTCCCAACCGCCCCCTTTCTACCTATTCGAAAAGCGAAATATAAAAAATGAAACCAGACGAAAAACGATTCACCTATGTCGAGTGCTACTCGCTACTCAGAACTTTGTCGTTTGATTTCGCATTTCTTAACTTCGCTTTTTCTTTTTCATTTTCTTCTTTTCTTTTCTTTTCGCTTTTCTTTTGGGTGTTTCCTGTGCAGGACTACGTCTAGGGTAGGTGGCTAAGCATATGATAAAGTTCCACATTATTGTTTATTTATTTCTTTATATTTGTTATGTCACTTTCGCTCTGCCTCCGCCTCCGCCTCCCCCTCTTTCCCACTGTCTCTCTGTCTCTTTACCTTTGTGGCATTGACAAGTTTGAAGCTTACCTATATTGGTTTATTAAAAATTAAATAAATATTTTGGTACATGCGAAGCCGCAACACAGCTGACAACAAGCACCCCCCACTCCCCCCTTCATAAAAAATTAGTGGGGCGGCGAAAAGCTTCTTACGCTTTAGCAAAGTGAAAAGTTGTCAATCTTTTGTGGCGCATCAACAAAAATAAAAGTTCGAAATATGAATAATACAAATTTGAGCCAAAAAAAAAAACAAAGTGAATTCAAATAGAAACAATATTTATGTAGTTCACATAGTTTCTCACTTAACATGCGCTGTTAACGCGCTGTTAGCCGACTGTTAAAGTATAGCTGTTACAGTTGAGCTTTGCATTTCGAATTGTTTATCTGTATTTTATATAAATCTAAGTGTTTCTAGTAATTTGATTTATTTTAAAGCATTCTAAAACACTGTGCCATAAATTATAGTATTTCTAATGCGAACATTTTGCTATTTTGCCTCTGTTTAATGACGGCCAACTTGTGTGCGGTCTTGCAGTTCTATTAGCCAGGAATAGTTGTGAATAATAAGTACAATTTGAACTCGCAGTTGAATATTTTAGCAAATTTTCCGGCTTCCTACACATTTACTAACTTTTAATTAAATGTTTCCCCTGTTGCGCACAATAAATATTTTATAAATGTTATTTTTTTTTTTGCTCGTTGTTGTTTGTTATTTTTCCCTACTATTTATTCCTCTTTCTACATGTATTTTATTTTATTTTTTCTTTTCTTTTTCTTGCAGTCATGGCAACGCTGAGCAGCTGCTGTCTGACGGTACGGGGCGACGAATCCATTGACACGCGTGAGAATGCAGATCTCGTGCTGAAGTGTCGATTCACCGAGAAATATGAGGCAAATGATTTCTCATTCTTCTGGACGCGTTCGATATCGAATCCGGCGCAATTTGACAACGTGGCCATTGGTGAAGTGCAGTTGAGTTCCGGCTATAGGTGAGTAAATATCTTCACAGTATTTTCTTGTTGCCATAAAAGCCTTGTTAAGCGCTGTTAACAGCGCTGGTGCGTTGCAAAAACTGAGCATGCGGAAATCTGTGCAATTGCTGTATCTTTTCCTGTTTCTGTTTACGCTTAACCTGTTATGCAAACGTTGGCCAGCCATTTGTTAAGTTAATTAAATGTCTCACACACACAGTCACATGGGGATAATGGGATTTATATTTGTGTGGCGCTGTGTGTGTGTGTGTGTGTCCATGTGTGGCAACTTAATTAAAATCAAGTTCTTGGCAATTTAAACGAGTCACACTCGCTGGCCAGGCCAAATGCTCTTTCCCACTCTATCTCTATCTCTCTCTCTCTCACACACACACACACCCACACTCTCTCTCTCACTCTCATATGCTTAATCCTTAATGTCAATGCCGACGCGTGTTAAACATTCGCACAATTATGAGCTACACACACTCACACATGCACATAACTGTGTGCTGTGTGTGTGCTGTGTGTGTGTGTGTGTGTGTGTGTGTGTGTGTGTGGTATGTGTGGTTGTTTATGTTTCATTTTCATTACTCGCTGGCGCGCGCCATTTGCAATTGTATTTTTATTTGCTTCGTGCCTCGACTTCCGGCTTCCGGCGCGGCCTGTTTTTAATGTTTCGCTTGGTTTGACTCTGTCTCTTTCACTTACACACTCTCCCTCTCTCTGTCTCTCTGCTTCCCGTTAACTCCTTGCCTGCCTTCAGGACTTGCAGCTGCTTCTTTATGTGGCAAGGCATAAATTTTAAGTGCCCAGTCGAGGCCACAAAATGCAGCGCGTTTGCTTGCCAAATGAAATGCCAGCATGTCCATGTTGTTGTGTATGACTGTTATGTGTGTGTGTGTAACAATAAAAGCAAATCAACAAACAACAAATAGAAATAAAAAAGCGCAAAGCAAAGCAAAGCAAGGCAAACGAAGCATTCGCTAGACGAAGGCTTACACAGTTCCCAGGCAAATTGTAAAATACAGTTTTTACTGCAATTGCTGCCGAAAGCTAACAAGCAACAACAATAACAATAACATCCAACATTCGCCTAGATATACACATATGTATATATATATATATATATATATATACACCTCTCCATCCACCCGTATCTAACGCGCCAGCAATTGTATCTCTGTATCTGCGGTCATCGTTGTCGCTGCGAGTGAAAAAGTGAAATTACTGCAAATTTTTGGCCACCACGGGATCATCGAAGCCCAAAAATGGCATAACAGAATTAAGAACTAGTAAAAGAGAATAAGAGAGAGAAGAGAGAGAGAGAGTCAGACAGATAGAGGGGAGCGTAGAAGAGAATAGAGCCTGCGGCTAATATATCGTTAAACATTTCATTTAACGAGGCAGACACAGACAGAGAAATGCCGCAGACGCTGCCAAAGCATTTAAGAATGCAAGTCATGTTAACAAAGGTAATTCCAGCACACAGAAACTCCAGAAAGTTGTCAACAAATAGCAAAAGAAATATTAGCAATTACTTTTAAGTAGACAGCAAATAGATATCCAGGAATCTGCACAAATTACACAATTGAAAAGCAAAGAAAATGAAGCAGTAACTCCACATATATGAAGGTATGAAAAAAGAGAAATATTAAAAAGAACATTAAACAGCATTTGACAGAAAATCAAATATTTTATTCAATAGATTAATAATAATTCATTCAAAATGCTGCAATTTAAGTTTGTTGCTTCGCCAACTAAAGAAGATTTTGGTTTCTGGAATAACTCGCCGCAGGAAATTAAGAACGGCGCCAAAAAGTAGGCAACACATTTAATGTCAAAACTCAGTAGAGAATTTGAACGGAATTATGCGCTGGAATGCGCCCATTGCCAAATAATTGGCTGCGGCAATGGCCGCATTACCATTTAACGTAAGCAAAAGACAGAAACAGAGTGATAGAGAGAGCGACAGAAGGGTAGGGGGAAACAGGAGCATAGAGGATGCATTGGAATCCCGTAACCGAAACCGAAATGCGAATGCGAATGCGAGTCCCAAGCACAACAGAACCAAATCGCAGACAGCAGGCAGCAAGCTGAGAGCCGACGGCAATGAAAATTGCAACAACAAAAGGTATGCAAGACTAAGCGGGCGAGACAGAGACAGAGAGTGTAACAGAAAGAGAGAGGGAGAGGGACAGAGAGAGTGGGAGAATCACGAACAACTACAAATCCCACAGGAGCTTTTGGCGCTCAAGGACGTGCGACACGCGCGTCTTTTTAATGCTTCAAGCGATGTTTCTTTCTTTGTAGTTGTTGTTGTTGCAGTTGTTGCTGTTGTTGTTGTTGTTGTTGCTGTTGCTGTTGGTCCTCTGCAAAGATTCGCGCTCCCAAGTGGCAGGCGATGAGTGGAGAACTGCGCTTTGCCAGCAGTTTTTATAATTTGCACTTTTTTGTCGGTCTGCCTATATATACATACATATACATACACACATACATATACATATATATATATATATTTAAAGGACAACAGAGTGAACATGGCCCTGTTGTCGTGGTCCCCAAGCTCAGCTGCAAATGAGCAGCAGCTCAGGAGACACGGAAGCCAGCGCTCGCAAATAGAAAAATAATAATAAAAAATTCAACTGCTAGACTCAGGATGAAGCAGGACGAAAGCCTGCAGAGAATTCAGTCAATTTGCTCGGTTACCATTTTTTTCGTCTTCTTCTTCTTTTTGCTTACTGATTTTCTTGTGTTTTTCTCTCTCTCTCTCTCTCTCTCTCTCTCATTTTTTTGGGTCATTGTCGGTGTCTGAAGGTTTTTTTCTCTCATTATTTTTTGCATAGTTTTATTTAGCTAAGGACTTCGTCAGGCTTTTGCTTAATTAAATACTTTTGCCGCTGATGCGTGTTTTTAGTGGTTTAAGAGCAATTAGCAGGGAGCACAGGACGGCCAAGGACATAAGCTGGGCAGGATGTGGTGGGGTAGAGCAGAGCAGTTGGTCTGCTAAATGAATTGTCAATTAAATCCATAAATGCGTCTAGACATCAAATGAGATGAGATATTACAACTACGACTACAAGTGCAAGTACAAGAGCGACTATAAGTAGAAGTAGGAGTAGGAGTAGGGGTAGGTGGGTAGGTGTATAAAGTGTCCTTTTAATGTCCACTCAACTCACGCCTTGACAATGGCATCTGTGCTTCATTTCGAAATGCTCTAACGATGCTTGACAAATGAACTTCCACTTGATGCTGAGATCTGGCCATATACAGATGCAAAGGGCAGGCGGTGACAGCGAGGGGGGGGGGAGAGAATTGAACATCTTGTTTACCAATTTAATAAACTGCTGCGTAGTCGCTGCTCGCTGTCGTTGGCCATCGACATTTGACCATTCGAGCAGTCAGCGAAGTGTATAACAGCTTCAGCATCAGCTTCAGCTTCACAGACGCATCAATTTTCACTTGTTGTCCAGGACAACGACAAAATAATCAAAGTGCTTGGCGAATTCTTGAAAATTCGACCGAGAAAAACGAAGAAGCACAATAAAACAGTTGCCCTGCAAAATCTTGTGGATGAATGACACTTTATAGTTGTGGACAAGGCCAAACGGATAAGTTTAATACTTTACTAAAAATAGTAATTAAAGGGCATATTTTCAAGAGAGAGAGAGAAAGAGAGAGAGAGAGAGAAAGAGATATTTATTCTGTTAAATAATAAAGTTGTTAATGATTTGCCAAGAGTTGCCAGATTTCACTTTTATCCCTAGCTTTTATATGAGATAGAATATTTACAAAGATATTCAATATTTGCCTCATTTTTAAAGCCAGCTTCTGAGTCTTACATGTGTGCTAAGCAGATTATGGCCTTAAATAATATTAGAAAAATTAGTATTAAAATCAAAATAGATTCTGAGAAAAGTTTAGGCCTAAATTTAAAACTTATGTGATGCAACAACAAGGAGACATTGATAAAAGCCTACGAAGTGCGAAGCAGACTCAATATATTAGTTAAGTACACTCCCTTCCGAGAAGCTTACAATCTCAGAAGTACTTCAAATATATTGCCTGCTTCTTGTGCGTTTGCAATGCGAATGTGTGTATGTGTGCGTGTGTGTGTGTGTGTGTATTTCTTTATTTTTGTTGTAATTGTAATTGTATTCGATTCGATTTTGTATTGACTTGTGAGGCAAGAAATTTATATTTCAAGCGTTTGGCAAATATAGAAATTCAATTAACAAAAATTGCAAAATATTTTACAATTAAAATCTGAAGGCAAAGTTAAATTTAGCAATTAAATTGGCAGCAAAACTCTTCAAGCTAAATAACAACAACAACAAATAGCAGGAATAACAACAACAATAACAGCAACAAGAATTTCAACAAAAATGTTGACATTTTTGTTTACCAATCGGTTGCTAACGTCTGGCAATAAAGCCTCCTCCCCTCTCGCTCCTCCTCTCCGCTTCTCGCTCATCCCCCGTCTCATCTCATGGTTGCCAGCAACCTGCCGTTGTCATCGTTATCGTCAATCGAAGTCATCGTCTAGGAAAATATGCAAACATTTATTGAACGTTGATTTTATTTATGTTGCTGTGACACTTTACCCGCCTCCCTCCCCCTCCCTGAGGCTGTACAAATATTAACATTTGTATTTATTTATATTGCGAAACGTTTAAAGTTGAACCACCTGCGGGGCCGTAGGATGCAGGACCCGGCTCCCGCAGCTGGATACCAACTGAAAACTCAATATTAGCACAATTAGCGAGGGTTTATCAATAGCTGGCCAGGGGGAGTGGGCGGAGACGTGGAGAAATCATGCAACCGAATAAAATAAATGGAATTTAAAACTTCAATTGCCGTAAATAAGTTGATAGGCGAGTAAAAATGGCAATTACTCTGAAAATTTCCTTGATATTCATTTAAAATATAATCTATATATTATATTTTATATTTTATTATTAATTAATTAATATTTTTCGTGACTTATTTGCAGACTCGTTTTTCAACCGGAGCGCGGCATTTACGATCTACAGATCAAGAATGTGTCCTACAATCGTGACAACGGACGCTTCGAGTGTCGCATCAAGGCCAAGGGCACCGGTGCCGATGTGCATCAGGAGTTCCACAATCTCACCGTCCTCACACCCCCCCATCCGCCGGTCATCTCGCCCGGCAGCATTGCCGTTGCCACCGAGGACAAACCGATGGAGTTGACCTGCAGCAGCATTGGCGGCTCACCAGATCCCACCATAACGTAAGTCTCAATTTGATCGCAAGGGAACTGAAACTAAGTAACTAAAGTAAACTCATAACTCATTGATTAGTTGGTATCGCGAGGGCTCCAATTCACCGTTGCCTGCAACAGTGCTGCATGGCGGCACCAAAGATCAGCCCACAAATGCCACACTCATGATAACGCCACGGCGCGAGGACGATGGTGCGAAGTACAAGTGTGTGGTGCGAAATCGGGCCATGAATGAGGGCAAACGCCTGGAGGCCACGGCCACCTTGAATGTGAACTGTGAGTAGCATTTGAATATTGATTGATCTATTACTGATAAGAGTGTAGACAGCGATAGAAAGCTTGTCAAGTGAGAACTTATTGAGATACCCTCGCTGTTAAGGGGTTTATAAATAGAGGGAGCTTTTAGTAGATTATTCATTTCGATTGAGCTTTAAGCTTTAACTGCATTTAATGTGCTTTAATAGTTACATTTCTCTACATTTTTATAAATTTCTAGCTATGAAACTACTTAAGTTAGTAAGAATTGTTTTTTGATTAGTTCACAGTGCTCTAAAGTACTTTAATCTCACGTCGTAAGCTTTAATGAGCTTTAAAAGTCGCATTTCTCTCAATTTAGATTAAATTCTTTAAAGTAATAAAAATTGTATTTCGATTAGTTCAAAGTGCTTTAGACTACTTTAATTTCTCGCCTTAAGCTTTAATGTGCTTCATTTCTTATATAAAATCAAAGTATATTCATTATTTAAGCTTTCAATACCAAATTTATCTCAATTTTAAAGTATTTCTCCTCATATTTTGTCCAGTTTTCGCTTGACTTTAAAGAATGCTTTAACTTGTCCATCTACTTTTGGCTAAAGCCAAGCAACTCTCGCTAACCCTTTGTAATATCTTTGACAAGAAATTGACGTTTGTTGTTGTTTTGTTTCTCTTGCATTTCTCATTTATATATTTGTGAATTATTTTCATCATTAAATTCTCACAGTGTTGCGTAATTTAGCTCCTTTTGACATTTGCACCCGAGTTGCAACTTGCAGCTGAATGCTGAAAACTTTACTAATTGTCAACTAACATTGCAGTATCTTCTGCCTCCCCCCTCCTCACCACCCCCGCCTTGCAATTCATTAGAGTTTTGCTGTTTGTCAAGGCGTCGCTTTAGTTGACCTCCGTGGTCAATGTGGGGGAACGTCTAATTAGCGTGACTGGGGAAATTAACAATGGCCAACTAAATAGCTGCATAATGTAGTTGCCTAGACATGACCCTGCCACGCCTTGTGCCATCCGCCCACTACTCTTTATCTCGCTCTCTGTCACACATACGAGAGTTGCTGGACAACAACAAATGCAAACACATTTGTTTAAATGTTGTTAAAATTGCTGCCAATGTCACAGGGCAAACGCAATTATTTAGATATGTTCCCAAGCAAGCAAGCAACAACAACAACATATATACATATATTAAAGTATATATATATATATATATATATATATCTATATATCTATACATATGTGCAGTTGTAATCATTTATATGTTTTTGTAAAGCACATAAATTAACCTAAGCTGCTGACGTTGTTGACCTGCTGACTGAACGCAAGTAATTAGAATAGAAATTTATGTGCCACACAGCAGAGTGAATATGTGTGTGAGTATGTGTGTGTGTGTGTGTGTGTGTGTGTGTGTGTGTGTTATGGCCCACAGCATTGTTGTTGCAACAAGTGGCAGTTAAGCGTGCTGCGTGCACGGTCAACGCCTCTGCCTCACCAACGTTTGCATGCGGCTATTAGAGCTAATCAAAATCCAAATAAAAGCCAAAACCTGGCAATTGCAACCAACAACAGCAGCTAGCAGCAGCAACAACAACAACAACAACAACAACGTGGACTGAGGTCAGCCATCAAATGCGTAATTAATTCAAACACAAAACCACAAGAACATCGCATATACTATATGGTAATTAGTATGTAGGCACAGTCGATACTACAACCAGCAACTAGGACTAGCCTGCAGGGCTGTGTGGTGGGTTCATGTCCACGCTAATTGCGTTTGCATGCATTTTTGTCATGAGAGCGCAGCTTGATAGTTGGATTCATTGACTGCATGACGAACTGTAAACCGATCATTAGCTCTACAAATGTTTTAGTTGCAAAATTAAGGGTTACAGTGCTACAGCTGCAGTTTCTGTTCACAGTGAATACCCGCTATAAATAATACAATGTAGATACAAGTTTTTAGAGTTTATATATATATTTATATTTTGTTAATAATTTATTTAAAGTCTGCAATCACACAAATTAAATGTGAATTAATTAGTTTGCTGATTACAGGGTATGCAAATGAATTAAGTTTACCTAATAGACTCTAGTAGTGCTCAAGTTGTTTGACTCAAATGTTGTTGTAATTGACATAGATTAAGTTGAAGCAAGAACGCCAACACGCAGCGTCAACAACGTCAACAGCGTCGTCCCACATGTCGCATACTCAACGCCATAAAAGCGACGACAACAACAACAACAACAAGAGTAACAACAACAACAGCAGCAGCTGCAAAGCGACAACAACTAATGTTGGACCTGTCGCATAAATGTCGCTAATTAGCCGCCGTTTTGTGCATAACTCTTTTTTGGCCTCTGCCACGCCCACTAACACCCACACACACACACACTGATTGAACTAATTGAAGCATATATGAGTATATATATACTATGAATCAATGAATAAGCGAATGCATGAATGAGGGCAAATTCAAAATGATTCGACTGCGGTTTAATTAAAACAACCTTAGGCAAATGCCACGCCCACCACATTGACAGCTTATTTGCATTTATTAGCCGCATTCAATTTTATATTACATTTATATACCTATATATATATATCTGTATATATATATATATATCTATATATTTAATTTTTTTTTGTCTTTCAAATTGTATTTGTTATGTTTAGTTTGTGTTTAATCACAATGTTTAATTGGAAATATTTTGCTGGCAATAGAAACCGCAATGTAAACGCGACGATTTGTAATTGTAATGTTTATTAATTGCCCTGCAAGGGGAGGGCGGGAGAGTGTGCGGCACAGAGGCAGAGATGGTTGAACAGACAGATAAATAACAAATTTGCAAAAGTTTGAAAAAGATGCAAAGGACGATGACAAAGGTAACCGCAGAGTCGCTTTGCAAGTAATTGCAGCAGGACGGGAAGGGAGATGGGAATGGGAAGGGGAAGGGGAACGGAAAGGGAAAGGGAAATGAGGAACAGGGATGAGGACACGGACGAGACTTGGGCAAACAAATGCCAACGTTTGTGGTGTGGGGAGGGGCGGTCAGTTGTTGAGGCATTCAATGTCCGATATGTGTAGCTGGGAATTGTGGGCAAAGGATTTTCCACTTGCGGTCAAAGTAAGTTTGTTCCTTCGGGCCAACGTAATGCGTTTTTAAGCAAGCCTCGGGAGTTGATCAAAAGCAAAATGCTTGTCCAGGACGTACAGCATTTGCGGTTGTCTCGTGCGGGTCCAGCACACACACTCCACACACCCACACACACACACACTGAGCTACAGTTGCTATATCAACCACTCTGAGAGCAACGTTGTGCTTTGCTCCTCCTTGTCTGGGCTATTTGCTTAGTCAACAGCACTTTCAGCATTTGCCTGACAAATTAAATCAAAAGCAATTTAATTGTTAACTTTGAACAGCAAATCAGCAAACATTTACCGCCAACATTTTAACCAATTTACCAATTTATCAATTTACCGGCCTCACCTCGTTTCCATCCATTTAACAAGTTGCCACTTTTCTGATTTACGGCCCCACAATAAAAATTCACTTAGTCTCTCTCTCTCTCTCTCTCTCTCTCTGTCCCCGATTGACACCTACAAATTAATCGGTGCTCTCGACACGTTGCTTTACCTCCATCAACTCCACACAGTTTTTGACAGTCTGGCAACGCAGCTTTTCCGCTTACGTTTACGCTTACGTTTGTTACCTTCTGGCTTTTACCGGAAGGTAAATCCCCTTTAATAAGCCATGTCAATGAATTGCTCGAAATATTGTTGAATCCTTGTTAATCGTCTGTTAATAATCACAAAATGTTAGGGAAAATAAATGGTCATATTGAAGGAAATCAGGAGTGAAAGGTAGGGGGACGGGGGGTGATGGTACGAATGTGCTAGGGAGGGGAGAAAGAGCAGCAAGTTGGTTTCTTGAGTTACTTTTAACTCCATAACCCACATGTCTCTCTCTCTCTCTCTCTCTTTCTATCTCCCTCTCTCTGTCTCTGTCTCTGCTCTCAGCTCACTCTCACGAGTAGAGAACTACGCATTATCTTGTTTATGCGGCATTCGTAAACGTTTCACTGGCTGCTTGCCGCACTCAACTGCATGACATTTATTTCAACTATAGCAAGTCTCAATCAATTTAATTACACATTTCCTTTTGATTTTCCTTGCTCTATCCCTGCTGCCTTCCCTCTTTAGTCTCGCCTGATTTCCCTTAGTTGTTAGCATAACCTCAATTGCTTCGAGGGCAATGCCTAGTCTATGTCTGCCATTTCGTTAGCGCCTCAGGGCCAAAAGGACTTGCGTATTTGGCCTCTGTGAATTGCAGGTTTAAGCCGAGTTCGCTAATTTATGGTGCTGCCCTCGCATTGAGCATTTTTCTGGCAAATCACAATCGCAATCGCAATCGCGTGCTTTTTTCAACGTGCAACTGTGGTGGCTGCTGATGAGCCTAATCGGATCTCACCTGGCGCTAAGGCAGCCAAAAGCGGGCAAGCAACAGACAGCTGCTGGCAAGGATTGTCAGGATTGTTAGGATTGTTGCTGGATCGAGGGATTGCCGCACAGGATGCGGGCCCAAAAATGCTCGGGGTTGGTTAGGGTACAGCCGGAGGTAGAGGGGGAGTCATTGTTGCCTGCTGACTTTAGATTTGATTCTAAGCCGACATGCTGGCAATGTTTTCCTATTCCTCTCTGTTTGTTGTTCGTTGTTTGTTGTTATTGCTGTCAAATATACTTTTTTGCTGTTCGCTTTCTGCGATTTAAAGGCGCTTCGCAGGACATTTTACAGAGCGACAAGGACAATATTGGGAATGCGCAGCCCGCAGCACAAATGTGTATAGTAGGTGTGTATATATGTGTGTGTGTAGGGTGTGTGTGTGTGTGTGTGTAGGGTGTGTGTTGTGGCGCCTATCATTTTCATAGTTTAATGTCAGGCAATTAACTTTTGTCTGTCCTGGCTCAATGGCTAAGGGATAAGGAACAGCAGGAAGAGCATGGACAGAACAAGGGGGACATGTCGAAGCTCTGTCCCTGATGCCAGTCACCGATGAGATCATGCATAAAAAGGCAGCCCAAGCACGTTCCGGATGGAGCATGGAAATGGAAACGGAGAAGGCGACATAGATGGAGATGGCAGTGGAGATGGAGACGGCAGTGGAGATGCAGATGGAAATGGAAATGTAAATGTAAATGTTGTCCGCTTCGGTTGGTTGAAACGACCTTGCGCCATGTTTGAACCTTAACACCAGACAGAATAGGGCCAAGAGGAAGGGGGAGCCAACTAGGCAAATAGGCACATAGCATGTTGTGGGTAAAATCAACGAAGCAAATGCCAATACACATGTGCCAATACAAAAGGGGACAAAGAGACAAAGAGAGAGAGAGAGATGAGAAAGAGGGAGAGGGAGAGACAAAAGGAGTTGGAGGCAGGGCAAAGAGATTGGCGATGTCCTCTGGCATTAGGGATTCCAAGGCTTAACATGGCGTAAACACAAAAGCCTCTAAAGGCATCAACTGCGGCATATAAAGTGGCATTACATGGAGTACAGACAACAACAACAACAACAACAGCAGCAACAACAACAACACTACACAAAAAAGAAATGAAACGAGATAGAAAAAAAAGCAGCTGAGAGAAGAAAGCTACTGGCAAATGGCAGGAAGTGACTGCCAGAGCAAGCCGCAAAAACAAAGCGCAACAACAGCAGCAACAACAGCAGCAACAACAGCAACAACAACAGCAATAGCAACAGCAATGGCAACAGCAACAATAACAACTAGAAATTGTCGAGTGTCCTCGTCGTATGCCACGCATTAAATTGAAGATGATGATGATAATGCGACCAGGATAAGAGCCAGCGACCAGCAGCCACAGCAGCAGCAGCCGACTTGGTTAGATCCGGAGGGTTCATAGGTAACAGGCAACTTAACGCCAATAATACGGCAAAATAGCCGGCAACAAGCCATGAAATGAGTCAGGGTTGGAGTCAACCAATCTCTCCAAATCTCCCCCTTACATCCCCTCTTGCCATTGCCACGTCGCATAGTGTCTGCCATTTGTGGCAAAGGCAAAAGTGAAACAATGGCCGGAAAGCCCCTTACCCAATGCCAATCTTCCAAACAGATACTCGGGCATTTCTGTGAGTGTGGTTGTGTGTGTGTATGTGTGTGTGTGTGTGTGTGTGTGGCTACTATTTACTTGGCATTAAGCAAACTTCAAATAAAAAGGATAACGAGACACGCAAGCAACTCAAAATGGAAGTTGCTCAACAACAATAACAAAACAACTTGCAAGCAGCTGCTACAGATCGAAGAGTCTGCTCGACTTACAGATACCCGGCAGATGATATTTACTTACAAGAATGACAATTATTATAAATATATAGATATAGATACATATACATATATAGTAGTAGTAGTAGTAGTAGTAGTATAGAATCATACGAATTCTAAAGAGAAAGAGAGAGTCTGCATTAACTAAGCTGTCTACAACTTAGTTGCCTACATCTTGCAAAGCACTCAAATAGTCACAGGCACTTGCCACCCGCTCTGCGATGACTGCAGGGTATGTAAACAATAAGAAGAGCACCAAACAACAGACAGACACTGAACAGAACCAAAATGAGCATCAACCGACAATGACAACGACAACGACAACTTGCAACGTGTCTAAAGGACTCTACTTTGGAGTAAGGAATACACACGACGAGGAGATAAGGCAAATGTATTGGGAGAAAGAGAGGGCGGAACAAGAGGAGTTTGGGTTTTGAAAGGCACGACAATTGCACACAATTTTCATTTATTGTTTGGCTACACATTTGGCCACATTATGTGAGCTGAGCTGAGCTGAGCAGAGGAGAGCAGAGCAGAGGAGAGCAGAGCAGGCGCCGCCAAGCTTAAGTCCCCTCTCTGGATGAGAAACAAAAGGATACCCCTTCTCCTCTTTCACTCACCCACACATAATCGTGCATTGGCCTTAGGGCAGCAAGGCAATGCTATCAGGGGGGTGGAGAGAGAGAGAGAGAAATTTCGGGTTCACATTCTAAAGATTCCCCAGAACAACAACAACTGAATGAATCAGAAAAGAAGGAAGAACAAAAAAAAGATACTGAGATACGCCTACACTTTAACGCTTCATGTGAATTTGAGAGGCGTGTTGCGTGCTGAGGTCAGATCGAGGGTCAAATTGCGGTATGCATGTTGACCAGGACATTCGTCATTAGCCAGCAAAGCCCAAAGTGGAAAGTGGAAACTGGAAATACCGATAACAGTTGCCACACAATTCCGCATTCCGCATTCAGCACTCAAGCACCAAGGCAAATGAGAACCACAGAGCAAAAGCTTCCTGCTCAATGGCAACGCATTAAGCATTAAGCATTCTCGTCTTTTGTGATAAGCAAATTAATTGAAATACAATAATTATGCACATTAGCGATGCTGCCTTAATAGCCAGCAGTGTGGTGGGAGGGTGTGTGGAAAGAGGAGCTGCGCAACTAATTTTAGATTATACCAGGTCTCGAGGTAACCGAGGGTGATTAGAGAAGGACTTTGGGTTAATTGATGCCGCCAGGAATGGAAATGTCAAAAGTCAAGGCTACCTGAAGAGCTGCTAAGGCAGAGGCAGCGGCAAAAGAAGTTAACGATAGGCAGTGAAAGAGAGAGAGAGAGGGGATGAGAGAAGGTAAGAAAAAGAAGACTTAGTAGTCTTAATACTAAATGAATGTCAAGTGGATAAGAAGCTTAAAAATTTACGAGGATTTTCAAAGAAAACAAGTTAAAGCAAAATGCTTAGATTTATTTATAAGAAATTAACTAATAATTAAATAAAAAAAATTAAATTTAAAAGTGCAAATGAGTAACTCAAAGAGCAGCTGTTGAGCATTGCAGAAAAGAGAGAGAGAGAGAGAGAGGAAAGCAGTTAGCGAAAGAAATTGATAAATTTTAGAGAAATTAGCAGAAGAATGAAGAAAAACCTAACAAGAAAGATGACAAATTAAGCAGAAAAAACTACGAGACAAGCAAATGTAACAATCCCAAAGGAAACCTGATGAATGTAGGGAGCTGGGAAGAGCATAAGAAACAGCAATCAATAAAAGAATTACAGGAGTAAAGAAAATTATGAAGAAATTGAAGAAACTCAAAGAAACTGACAATGATTAACAAGCATTAAGATCTTAACACTGTGTAGGCAGACAGAATGAACTACTGTTTGATGACACTCTCTACTATATACACACACACACACACACACACACACACAGTCAGTCACACACACTCATCAATTTATGCATCAAACCAATGACAAACTTTGCATTGTTAGTCATGGTCCCCGTTTTGGCTTCATTGTTATTTGTGCGCCTTGTTGTTGTCTGTCTGAGATAATGATGGCAGCGACAGATGATGAAGTTGTTGTTGCTGATGATGATAATGATGATAACGATGATGATGATGATGATGTCAACAAAGCAAACAGCACGCGTTGCCTTCGCTACAGTCGCTGCTGTGGCTGCTGTTGCTGTTGCTGCTGTTGTTGCCTCTGCTGCACGTGGCGTTGACAATGATTCGGCATTGTTTCAATAAACTAAACAAACTGGTATCTGCCACGCCTGCCAGCCTACCAGCCACCCACACACACACACACACACACGCACACACACAGTAAGCAAATGTCCGAATAGAGCACGCGTCTCTGGTCTGGGCATCATTTCAACTGCTAATTAAAGTAAATTTTGTGAATCAATGAAACCGGTTCGCTTCCATGCAAATTGTGCAAATAACCCAAATATTTTCCCGCAATACACCATCCCCAACCCTCCTCCTCACCTTTTTCCCTTCTGCACCGCATAAACATGTCAATAATATTCAAAATTGAAATGTCAAAATGCTAATTTTAGCACATTTGTTTGACTTTAGCAGCTGTATAGAGCTGATGAGGGCAGTGTATATATATATATATATATATATATATATATATATGTATGTATGTGTGTATGTGTGTGTGTGTGTGTGTGTGTGTATTGACTGTAGTTGCCAGTGCAACTGCCGCTGTGTTGCAGGATCCTCAGCGACGCAATGCAATTTGCCCAATGTGCGCAAATTTGCACAAGCCGCATAAAAATTTGTATTTACTGAAATTTGTTGCCACATTTGATTCTGAATGTGGCAAATATGCGCTTATAACATTCACTGCAATATTTTGGCAATAGAATTACAATTTTTTTCTCTCTTTTTGCCATGTTTTTTCTGCTTTTTTTTATATTTTTATTTGAGTGATTCGCAAAATTTGCAGAACTGACTAATGAAACGGAGTCGAGAGCCGTGGGACTTGCCACAGATACTATGACTAACAAATTGCGGCGCAGCTTGACGGAACGAGCAAAAAGTGTGTTTGTTGCACTGCGACTGACCTTCGACCTCTCCACAAGCGACACTAGAACCCGCAACCAGCCTGAGCCTCTCTGGTTAGTGTTGAATGGCCTATTGAGCTGCGTTGTGTGTGAACTAGAAAAATGGCAAAGGGAACCTCATTGCTTATAGCTTAGACAGATCCATAGAGTTAGAGCTGGCTTCTAGTTGAGTTAGAGCATAGAATTGATTTCATTTTGTGAGGAGATTTAGAGAAATTATAAGAACTTCAGAAATTTATATAGAATTTCTACAGCAACTGATCTTATCTGACTTTGCGATTGATTTGAAAACATTATCTTTATCAATAAATAAAACAGAAAATATCTGAGTTGATTACATTTGACAAGAAGTTATCAGTACTCGCAGCAGGTTCAAGTTTTGCATTAAAAAACTATAACAAAGCCAAGAACTCTCGTTAAAGAAATTTCTAAGAATTCTTAGGGCAAGTTCTAATCACAAAGGACATTTGACATTTTAGCATTCATAAAATTGTGAATTGAATTACAATATTCAAAAATATAAAAGCAAATTCCAAAGTCATCAACCTCAGCCGCATTCATATAGAATAAAGAAATTAGCAAGTTTTCAAATTGTATTTTCATTTATATGAAGAAACTTTTGCAAACAAAATTTCTATTTCAATGCAGAAAAATGAAAGATTAATGAACTCGCTAGACATGAGTAGGCGATGTGAGTTCACAAAGGATCAATAGCCTCTATGCGCTCTAGGTTCGAGTTGGTTGCCAGCGATAATCTATTTAATAAAGTTATAATAAGTCCTGCATTCAACAAGGATTTGACACAGAACTTCAGACACGCCAAAGTGGAAAACTGTGTAAACTGTCGATAAATGCGTTTGCGAGTGATTCAACAATTTTTCAATTGTTTGCAAAATAATTTTCTGATTTTCTGTTATTTTTTTTAATATTATTTTTGGTTTTTTTTTTATATTCATTTTGTGCAATTGTGGTTGTTGTATTTGTTCATTTGGCGTGTTGTGTAGTGTTTTGTTTGCTTTCAATGAATTTGCTGTTGATTTTGTCAAGTAAAGTTTATTCTATCAATTGAATGCGCTTTTCTATTATTTTTTCTTTACTGATTGTTGTTGTTGTTGTTGCTGTGGTTGTTGTTGTTGCTGTTGCCTGACTCGCAGTCTGCGTCTGCGTCTGACGTTGGCTTAACGCATCCTGCGATAAATGTTAAATGAATTTGGAAATTTCATGTAAAACATTTTGCATTAAATATTTATAAATATGTTTGGCTGCTTTTTATGCCAGCTACCCCTTGAAATTGCACTTAAATAGGGTATATAGATTAGGTAAACCTCTTTAGATTATATATATAAATATATAAATCTAATTTGTAGACAATTTATATCTTTAGTATATATTTATTAATATTATTTAAAATAGAGCTCAATCTATTCTTATCAGCTCGGCATGTTTTGCTGTTTACAGGGTATAATTCTCTTAATCGTTTGTCAATAGTCACAATTTGTTGGCGGGTTTCATTTACATATTCAGTTTGTAAATTGTTCAATTATAATTGCATTTGAATTTGTTGTTTGTTGTGGTGTTCGGTGTTGTTGCTCGTCTGCAATTGCCGCCTAATTAAAAGTTATATGCATACTATCAACTCATTTTCAACTATATTATTTGCGCAAATATCCAATTCATATTTCCCGCTAAAATGGCGAGACAAAGCATAATAAAAATATATATATATACATATAAATATGTATATATATATATATATATAAGTATATATATAATATACTCGAAATCAAATAAATATTTGCGCATATCTTACATTGTTGTTGGCAGCGGGGAAGAGACGTGGAAAGAGACACTGCTGAATATTTACAGCACATGAATGTTTACATATAAATTGTGTTATGCTTGCAAAGAGTTGCATTAACCAACTGGCAGCGGGGTAGTGCGGAGCTGGGTGGAGGAGGCGTTGTAAAATTTAACAGCACACATGTTGCTTGTGGCAACTGAACTGTATAGAAATGAAGTAAAGTTCATAGCATCTTCCCTCCCCTCCCACTGCACAGATATAGCTATAGTTGAGCAAGCAAATAGAAAAGCGCATAAAATGAGAATACGAATGCAATGCAACGAATGCTGAATGCTCTTTCGACAGTTGAGATTGCAGATTAATGGAAATAATAGATGAATAAGTAGAAGTGATTAGAGTAATCATCTTTTAAAGATAATCTTAATATCTATAGCTGTGTAACTAGCAGTTAACAGCAAGCTTATTACTGAGTAAGTTTAGAGCTGTCAACGCATTAATGTAAATATTAATAATGAATTGTGCAGGCAACAATAAACTGTTTGAATACCCTCAATTAAACGAATTCGTTTCTACTCGATTCAATAGTTAATTATCTTGATTACCCAAGTATATAAAGAGTTGAAGTTTGAGAGAGATTAAAAGTTGAAAGAGTAAGATTTACTAGACTTAAATTTATCTACTGAAGTTTGTTTAATTGAATTGAGCACAACAAAGTGAATTTCCTCAAGTAATCGAACTTCTTGCACTTCTCTCTGTTTGATAACTGGGCAATTCTTATATTAACTTAAACAACTGCTAGCTACTTTAACTAACTTGTCTGATTAACATGGACAGACAACACTTCAGCTGTGACAAGTTGCAGCCCAGAGCACATGTACCCCAATCGGTGGCAGGTGCACAACAATTGACAGCAGGCGCAGAGTCAGTCTTCAGCTAGAGTCGTGTTGTGGCCTTCGCGTTTCGCATTCGCTTGCATTGGACCTAAGTAGTGGCTATATAACGACTATAGAGCCACTATAGTCCTCAACTCAGGCGAGTGGTGCTCACAGCGAGTAAATAAAAAGCGGCAAATGTGGCTGAACGAACGAACTTGCAACCAGCAGCCAGCAAACAGCAACTGGCAACTGGCAACCAACGAAGGAAAACTCATGACGTTAGGCAAGAGGAAACCGAAGAGAGTTTTCTTCAGCGCGTGTGTGTGTGTGTGTGTGTGTGTGTGTGTGGAGGAAAAGCCAAAAAGAAATTGCAATGCGAATGATGATGATGTTGCACACAAGCAGTGAAAACTACAGCAAAAGTGCTGAACAAATGGAACAAGTTACAAAAGCTAAAATGGCAACCAAGCAGCAGCAGTAGCAACAACAACAACAACAACAACAACAGCAACAACAATAACTATAGCAACAACAATAAAAAGCAAAGAGAACTCGTCCCTGGCAGCAATATGAACAACAATCTTGAATATTGTACGTTACATATGTAGATACATTTCCTGCAGCAGAAGCTCTAGCAGCAGTAGAAGCAGCAATGTGTGTGCCACAGGGGGAGAGGGGTAAGATATGGGACGGGGTGGGGGGGAGTGTGGGGTCAGGGTGTGTTTGCCACGTGGCTGCCAGTTAATTTAAAAAAAATTGTATTTACATTTCGCCTGCTGGCGAGCGGCTTTTGAAGCTTTGTTGTTGTTGCCGTTTGCATTGTTTACATTTAGTGCAGCTTCAACTTGACTTACAACAGCAACAACTACGACTACAGTAACAATAATAACATTGCGAGGCACACACACAGGGAGAGAGAGTGTGTGTGAGAGAGAGAGAGAGGGGTGAGAGTGACTATAAAATAGCAGCTGACGCCGCTTGGGGCAGAGTTTGAGCATTGGGTGGCGGCAGCTTTTGCTTGAGTGCCGCTGGGGGCAGCTGCAACTGCTGCCGTTGCTGCTGCTGCTGCTGCTGCCATAACAAAAACATCAGCCAACGGGGCAAGCAGCGATGTGTTTTTATTGCTGCCACTGCTGCCAGTTGGCCTCTGGCTGCCACATATGACGCTCACATGATGATGATGATGACGATGATGATGATGTTGTTCATCAACTGCTCGTTGCAAGTGCCCTGAGTTATGCAGCAGCAGCAGCAGCAG
Source organism: Drosophila macrospina (assembly GCA_035042075.1). Taxonomy (NCBI): domain Eukaryota; kingdom Metazoa; phylum Arthropoda; class Insecta; order Diptera; family Drosophilidae; genus Drosophila; species Drosophila macrospina. The sequence continues at coordinate 4,251,890 of JAWNLW010000301.1, forward strand.
CTCGTTGCAACATTGACAAACCAAAACTGCAAGCAGACAAATGCAAATGAAACTTTGAAAGAAAATATAAAACAATTGAAATGTTTAGTTGAGCTTTGAATAGGTAAACCAAACCACAGATGTTGCCAACAGATCTCAAATTCAATTACTAAACTTGCCACTTACAGTTAAGTCAGCTGCAATTTATTATGCCCCAAGATAAATCATTTGCAATATTTGAGGAGAAGCTCCATTGATACCAACAACTTTTCTTGGATAACTTTGCTGAAGAGAAACTAATATATTATAACTTTGCAATATATTATTATGATATATATTAAATTATTTTTAGACTCTGAACTAAAAGTTCACAGTCTATTAGGTTTGACGAAAGCGAAATGTGCGTAACAGGCAGAAGGAGGCGTGGCAGACCCTATAAAGTATATATATTCTTGATCAGCGTCAACAGCCGAGACGATATAGCCATGTCTGTCTGTCCGTCTGTCCGACTGTCCGTCTGTATGAACACCTAGATCTCAGAGACTAAAAGAGCTAGAGTAACCAAATTTGGTGACAACACGTGTATTGTTTGCAGGCAGATCAAGTTTGTTTTAGATTTTTGCCACGCCGCCTTCCGCCCCCGCAAATCGAAAAAAACGTATTACTGAAGCTACCAACTTTAGATTTAATTCAGATTTGGCACATATGGAGGATGTCCTATTTCGGAGTTTATGAAAATTTAAGCACGATCGGTTCATAAACATAGAAGATATTAAGGAATGAATGATCAGCAGGTTCATGGCACCTCTGCGGCCAAAATTGCTTTAGTTAGAACAACAACAACAAGAAACGCCGCAAAGGCGCGAGTTCGAATCCCACTGCTGACAAATCCAAAATACATTTTTTAATAACTATAAATTAATTACTTTTATTTTATATATACATATAATATTAATTTTGCCATATTTGTCAGAAAATGTTGAGAATTCAAGAGAAAGCAATCACCAAATTTCTTTAGAAATTCGTATATATATATATATATATGACAAATGCAAAAACTCGTGCTGTAGTTCAGAGTCTCCCACAGTCGTACCCCGAATGTAGCTTCCTGACTTGTTATTATTATTATTATTATTATTATTATTATTAATTTTATTATTGCTATTATTATTATTATTATTATTATTAATTTTATTATTGCTATTATTATTATTATTATTATTATAATTATTATTATTATTATTATTATTATTATTATAATTATTATTATTGTTATTATTATTATTATTATTATTATTATTATTATTATTATTACTATTATTATTATAATTATTATTATCATTATTATTATTATTATTATTATTATTATTAATAATTATTATTATTATTATTATTATAATTATTATTATTATCATTATTTTTATTATTATTATTATTAGATACAACCTTTTTCCTGCCGAGTTGCAATTGATTGCAGGCAAATCTCATTCTAGTTTCAATTCTCTCTAATTACTTTCACTTTTCGCTACTTTTTGTTTGCATCTGAACTTTTGATTTGCAATTGCAATTTGCGACAACAAATGTGAGTTAAGTAAACACTTGTGATACTCAATTGAGTTGAAGACGTAACCAGGTGTCCTTTAAGTGCTTAAAGTAATCAAGCTGTCACCTGAGATGAAGCACTGAGCACACAAATTCGAGTAACTTACGGTTGTTGTTCTTATGCAAAGTTTGAATAACTGAATAGCTGAATGACTAAAATGAATAACTGAATGACTGAGTGACTAACTGATTGACTTGCTGACTGACTGACTGACTGTCTGAATGACAGACTGCACTTGAAGGCAATTGAATTGAGTGCTCGGTCGAGTTGAGAACAGTTCGCATTGAGTGTAAAATCTCTGGAAATTAACTAAATATTTACAAAGGCTATGAAATCTGCATAAAGTGCTGCCTGCTTCTTTGGTTCTTTCGCTTGCAACTGCAATGGGGCAAATTAATTTAACATGAAATTTAATGAAATGCAACGCAGCTGCTGCTGCTGCTGCTGCTGCTGCTGCTGTTTGCAACAAGAAAAGGAGCAGCCACTGCACTTGGGGACAACTTTAGACTCCAGGACACTTGGGACTACGCCGAAGTTCCTCTGCGCTAAAAGCAAAGTTTCCCTTTGCCAGGATGCCTCTCTTTGGATGTCTCACTGTCTCTATCTGTGTCTCTGTCTATGTCGATGTTGCCTTTGCCCTTCAACGGAATTTAATTATTTAGGTCAAAAGACGCTGTCGCGCCAGTTGCGACAAGACAATGCCACTTACTGGGTTCTGGCCAGGCCAAAAGACGTTCTCCTCTCGCATTTGTTGGGCCCGAAAAATTGAAAAGCGAATTGAGTTTATTATAGACATAGGGGAAAGCAGCGCATGGCTGCGAGGGGGCCGGCGACTCAAGTGGCAATGGTTGCCACTCTTATCAGACTCTGTCTCTCTTTTTCTCTCACTCTCTATTGCTGTCTCTCTCTTGCTGTCTGTCTGCTCTCTCTCTCTCTCCGCCCTCTCTCTGGGGGCACGTCGAAAACTTTTACTTGTTTTATTTGCTTTATTTTCTGCAAGTAATTCCGTTTTGCGCCTAATGCTCTGCTACAGTTTTCATCCCCCTCTCTCTTTCGCTCGGTCTCTCTCTCTCTCTCTCTCTCTCTACCTCTCGCTCTCTCCCATTGATCCATCGCCTCCCCCTCAAACGAAAGTTAAACAAAGCATCAAAATTTGCTGGTTCTAGCTGCAATTGCTCAACTGTTTCAACCGTTTCAGCTATTTCTTGCAACTGCCTCCTGTTTTCCATTCCATTCCCTTCCCCTGCTGCCTCCCTTTCCCCATTCAGCGCATTCATTGCGCCTTTTGGCAAATCTACACGTCTCGTTTCGGTGGAAAATTACGCCATTCAAAAATTTGCTTTACGTGTTGCCCGAGTTTTCATTCTGTTTTTCATTTCTCTACTTTTTTCTTCTTTCTCATCTGGTTGAGGCTCTGCAAATTCGCTTGGCCCATTTTTAGAATACACTTTAAGCCAGAGTCAATTGCATTTTAGATGAGATTCGTTAGACCAAAGAGAGGATTGGGAAATAGTTGCAGAATTGCTAAGGAAACTGCGCTGCAATTGCAAATCAAATCAAATTTGTTTACCAATAATTTGCTTATCTAACAGCTTGCTTTTGTTTATGCTTAATAAGTTCTATTGTTGTTAAAACTGTTGCACAGTGTGATTGTGTGGTGAGTGTATTATAAGCTTCGGTTTGCTGTTAATTGCATTTGCTCTTTTTTTTTATATATATTTGCCTGAACGCGGGCAAGTAAATAAATAAAAGCAAAAGTTTTGCCCGGCACGGCTGTTACTTTTTGCTCCTCTCCCCCTCATTCAGTTGCCCTGCCCTCACCCCGCGCTGGTTACTGTGCAAATAGTAGCAGCAGCAGCAGCAGCAGCAACAAAGCAAATGCCAACACTAATGACATCGTTTGTGGCCTGCATGTGCCCAGGCTCCGTAACTTGCCCCTACTTCTCGCCTGTCCCTCTCCTCCCCCCTTTGCTATTCGCAGCCTCTGGCTTCCATGTGTGGCACATAGCTGGAATAAAAAGTATACAACAACAACAAAAACAAAAAAAAGTTTGTCAATAATTTGGCTGCCTATTTAAAGCAGCCTCTGCCAAATGGCTGAAGTTGATGCTTGATGCCGCTGCCCTTGCCCCGCCCCGCACCGCCCCGCTTCCTTCGCAGCTCTCTCGTTTTGTTTACCATTAAAATTCCAGCCAGACAATTTACAGAAATTTGTGTTGTTTAAATAGCGCGCCAAGAAGTTTTATATGCGTTCCCTCTCACTTCTTCTCTCTGTGTGTGTGTGTGTGTGTGTGTGTGCCTTTTTAAATTAATTTGGGGCAGCTTTGATTGCAACGCCCCACCACCCACAGCTACTTTTCGTTGGAAATTGTTTATGCTTTAAACATGGCCGAAAAAAAAACAACAACAAGAAGAACAGAAAGCAGACAGAGCACATAAAATTAGTTTTGTCCGAAAAGTTCCCATTGATTTGCCACAAATTGTGGCATAAAAATAAACTTGCAACGCAATTGTGCCATTAGCTCACAAATATCATCACAGTTTCAGCTCCTGTTTGCTAACATTCTATTCTACATATGTTTTTCCTTTTTGCCTCATAAATCATTTCGAGCCAAATAATTTAGATTTCCATGATTTTTCCAGTTTATTTGGCCACAAAGCCATTGTCGCTGCTAACTGTTTCTCCATTTCTGTTATCTTTATCTTTATCTGTAGCCGTAGCTGTTTCTCGATTTGTATCTATATATCTGCAGCACATAAAAATGCTAGTCTAATAAACATTTTCAACGTTTATCAGTTAAGGCAAAAGCTTGGCCACATTTCATTTACATATGAACCAAAAAGAAAAACTAAAGAAACTAAAGAAAAACGAAAAACAGCAGCAGCAGCACACAAAATGTGGCCATAAAAGCACTTTCAACGTATCGAAATCGAAATTTTACTTTAGATAGAAAATCTCTTTAGCTTTATCTTATATATATGTGCGTGTGTAGTGTGTGTGCAAATGTTTATTTGCCTTTGTACAATTTTATCTCTTGTTGAGCGCTGCAAATTGAAAACATTTTTGTTTTTGTTTTCTTTTTTTTCTCTCTTTTGTTTTCCATCTGTTTTTCTTTCTGAGGGAAATTAAAATATTTGTTGTTGCCCGGGCAAAAGTGCGCTAAGAAGTCTCATTAACTACTTATGGTATATATATATATATATATATTTTATATTGTTATGTTTATTTTATGGAAATCTTTGCTGTCATCAAAATATTTAAATCATTTGCAGCTTTTCTCTCTGAGCATTTGAAACAATTGTTGGAATGTATTTCAGCAAATATTTGCAGCGCTTAAATCATGACTAATTTATAGTCTCTCCCATCTTTCACTGCACTTTTGTTAGCTTAAAAATGTGCAAAAAAATTTAAATTTGTAAACACTTAAAAGCAGTTGAACAAATTGCTTAGTTTTGCTACTCAAGAGACGCTTTAAGCGACTTAAATTTTGCATTCTTTGCAAAAATTAAGAGCAATCCTATTTCTTCTCTGCTTTTAAGTTCCTACTCTGCAAACAGCAGCAACAATTTCTTTAACAATTAAATTTATTTCTAAGATTACCCAAAAATCTAACTGAAAAAGAACAGCAAAGCCATCTATAACTAGTTTTCCCTTATGCTTTAACACTTTCAAATATATATTATCATATTTATGCACAATAACATCAAGCTTAATGGCAACGCTTCTCTTATAGTTGTCAAGCGCTATTTGCGTTATGCTTTTGATATTCTTATTTATGATTTGTTTATTTAACTCTCGGCTAATGTTGCTTATCGCCTCGCGGCGTCTTCAATTGTTTAATAGACTTTGTTAATGTGATTGCTAAACACAATCACAATTGCCACTCTCAACTCGCAGCGCTTTGTTTATCTATGTATCTGATTGTGGACTGAGCAGCTCTTTTGCTGTAATTTATGAGCTGCAAACCAACTGCTAGTTTCCTTATTTATCTTGTGTTTTATTTTGGTGTTGTAGTTGTTTCAGTTTATGCGCTCAATTTGGTAACTAGTTAGGCTGAAATGGCTGGAGCTGTGGAGCTCTGGAGCTGGGCCTTTTGCATGGTCACCGCTGACCAGCGCAGGCCCTAAACCACTTTCAACCAACTAGAAATAGTGTTGGGTGGATAGAGAGGGAAAGAGAGAGAGAGAGAGGGAGTGAGTGAGTGAGTGAGTGAGTGTGAGGGGGGAGGGAGGTATGATGAGTATATGGGAACAAAACCAACAAGAAACTAATAAAAAGCCAGAGCAAAAACCACAAGAGCTCATAGCTCAAATGCGCTGACAGCAGGCACGAGTTATGCGTACACACACACACACACATACACACACACACACATACATACAGTTATCTGGAATGGCAAGAGATGTAGTAGTGGTCTAGATGGTTGTGTAGGGGAAGGGGGGTAAAAATATGTTGAGCTTTTCCAACTAAATGCTATAAAAATTCTTGACTTAATAGGAAAACAAGACAGGAACATACATGAGCAGCGGGCAACGGTGCGACAAGCACCGAAGAAGATGAAGAAGGCAAAGAAAACGAAGAGAAGAGACGAAGAGTAGAAGAGGAGAAGAGAACTTGTGGAGGGCACTAAAGAAAACTAACAAGTTACAAAAGCCAAAGAGCACTGAGGGAGGAGTGGACTAAAGACTGACAAAATGGCTAACAAACAGCGACTGAGAGACAGTGAGCGATAGAGAGAGTGAGAGAGAGAGAGAGGTGGGGAGAGGGTGTACGAGGGGAATACCACACATGTCTGTGCAAGAACAAGTAGAACTTGAAAGCCAAGAAAAACATTTAGTAGATGATGAAAATCATGGCAACATAAACTACGAAGTAGCTAAACGAGAGCTACAAACGAGATGTGATGACGATGGCCAAAAGAAACCCCCCGGATGGCCATGGCTGTGGCAGTGGCTGTGGCTCAGGCAAGCCCAACTAAACCAAGCTATAACCAAAAGCAAAGTCAACTCAATTCAAGCCGGGCCCATGTGAGACAGGCAACATCTTGAGGCCAGGTCAATAACATGTTCAAAGCAAACGCATCTGCAAAGCAATCGAATTAAAGCATTAATTGCTTGTGTGGAGTGTGTGTGCGAGTGTGTGTGTGTGTATGTGCGAGAGTGTGTAGTGTAGCGTTGTTGTATCTTGCAGGCAAAACCAACTTCTTGGAGTGCTTGTGGCTATATTGGATTGTGGTTCTATAATTTATTTCATTTCCTTTCGCTTCCGCTCGCACGCTCTCTCTTTCACTCTCTGCCACACTTCCTCTCTCTCTCTCTCTCTCTCTCTCTCTCTCTCTCCCACATTTCCTCTCTTTCACTTTCTTAGTACTTTTTAATTTCGCATTCATTAGTTCGTAGTAAGGCTGAGAATTGTGCCCAAAAGGATGAATATCCCGCTCTCTCTTTCTGCCCACTCATTGGCCATATCATTTATCTTGACTGGTTTAAGTTTCTGCTGGAATTTCCGCATGCGCCTCCGCCCCGCCTCGCCTCGCCTTCGTCTAATTCAGCTACTGCTTCTTGGCCATATCAATTCGCTTTCAACTTGGCTTTGGTTTTGTTTTGGCATTTGTGGCGGCCTTTGCGGCTGCCACTGAGATGAGAAGCGTGTGCCACGCCCCTGGGCGTTGACCACACACATTAAAATTGGATTTGGCTCGCGTATCTGTAAGCCAAGTTAAGCTCTCGTTCGCAGCGATTATTTTTAATGCAGTTTTGCGTTCGCTTTTCTAATTAAAATTAAAATTAATTTTGGCGATTCGCTGCTGCTAATTTTATTGCACTTTCCATAGTTTTTCCTCTTTTCGTTTTTGCTATTCGCTGGATTTTCAGTTAACCTGCTGTGTCAAATTAATTGCCAGAAATCAACTGAAGCTGCCCGTAAAGCTGGCTGGTGTTAGAAACAGCTTATAGAGGATTCTTCTCGCCTTTGTGCTCAGCACACACACACACACACACAGTCAGAGCCACCGACAGAGCACGCGTGGCCATAACGAAATTAGCCCGAAAAGGAGAAAAGAAGCAAGCGAGCAACGGCAACTGCCTAATAACTAATTGTTGCTGTAAATTGCGTTAGCATCAAGTGCCCAGAACTGAGTACAAAATTGAGTTAAGAATGGGTGAAAATTCTAAATTTAATTTGAAGGTCTTTTGGACCTGGGATTAGCCATAAACGGTTTAGAATGCACGCAGCAACGATTCTAGCGCTCGCCAGTGCCGCCATCTATCGGTCACTAGCGTAAAAATACGTATAAAAATAGACATTTTTGTAGCATACTTTTAAGCGCGCCATTTAATAGCACAGCGCCCTCTGTGGACCCCAAACAATTCGGCAATTGATTGGAAAAATATTTGCTGTTAACATGAATTGCTGCTTGGACAGTTAAGTGTGGGCGTGGCACGGTCAGCGGCGTGGGGGAGCGGGCAAATGTAAACTAATTCAATTATTTGCGCACATAATTTAAGGTTCGACCATTTACATTGAGCAAGAAATTTATATGCAAAACACGCATAAAATTGTATTTTTTTTTTCTATTTTCCCTTCTTTTTTACTTTTACATGCCCCACTCCTTCGCTCTTTGCTTGTTGCTGCTTTTGCGTTCATTATTTGTAAACACGAAGTGGCTAGCAAATAATTGAAGCAGCCTGCTGCCCATTTTAAAGTAATCAACACTGTTGATGTCAGGTTTCCCCTAGATTTCCCTCCTTTCCCTCCCTCCCATTTGGGTAGGGTGATCTAGTTTCATTTGCCACATTTTTAGGTCAATTGTTGGTAATGCTGGCAACAACATGAGCATTATGAAATGCCCGGAATGCAATGCGCGGCCCAAATGTGTAAACCATGTTCACAAAGTGACAATTAAGCCAATTTTAATGCCATTTACCGAGTCGGGCTAAAAGAACCGAAACAAACGCGTCAATTTCTAACAACAACAACAAAAACAATAACAACAACAAGAATTTCTTAATGGTTTAGTTCATTGTTCTCGGGGCAAGTCAGACAATCAAATGTAATTACACGCACATAAACACGCAAAGAGTTGAGTCTGAGAAACACCTGAACCTGAACCTCAGACCCACTCCCCTGCCCTTCTCTTACTCCACTGCAAAGGCTGCTAAGAATCACGCAATTTACTATAATTTTGCAATGCCCCTGAGCTCGCTGTGGTGATGGGGAGGGAACTGAGGAGGAACTGAGTATTTGCTCTACTTGCTGGAGACTGCGGCAAAGTCGCAACTTTGTGTGACGAGTTGGCGACTTTATGGACAGTCATTAGGCAGCCGGCAGCGACACTTAGCCGTCTCAGTTAATTACAAAAGCGTAGAGCTAAGAAAACTTACCGCCTCACCCCACCCCGCCTACAAGCTGTAGTCTGGGGCATGCCACATCATTTCATGCCATTTGTGGCTGCAGTCCGGGGACAGTCGAGGGTCGAGTGTCGAGTGCACGGCACAGATTAAAGGCGCACAGACAGAAATGCCATAAAATCTAAAAGTTGATAGTGTTGCAAAGTGCGAAAGAGATTGGAGTTTTAGTTTGAAAGTGTGGCAAGGTTGCAAAGTGTTGCGCAACTAATGAGTTGATAATTATAAAGCGCACTTTATATCTGAATTGGTAGAGTATCGTATAATTAACAAATACTAGCAGCTAGTAGTGTTGTATAATGTCTAAATTGTATAGGCATTAAAAGAAAGGAATGATTCAGATAAAAACTTATAGGAATCTCTAAATAAAGTAGCTTGAAACTGAGAATGGTAACTAGTTATAGTTTTCTGCCTGCAATCAACAACACTGGCAGTTTTAAGTGTTAAAAACAGCAGATTACTGTCAGCTTTCAGTGTTGCATAAGTTGGGATAAAATGATATACATTTTAGCTTAAGCTAGAATTGAAGATCGTGCTGCCAGCTTGTGAAATGTAGCTAAAGCATTGCCAGATATGCTCAACAATAATATTGAAAGCAAGAAATGAAATATTGTCTTGGTAAACTAGGCATTAATTCTAATTGCGCTTAATTAATGTGAAATTTAACTCGCAACTCTTCAACTTTAATCTCCTCTTCTACCAATAGACATCCCCCCCACTCCCTCGACCCCTCCTCACGTTAGGCATTGTTCGCTGAGCAATTAACCACAGCAGCTGGAAGAGCAGCGCACCACACACAGGGCGAAGTTCAAAGTCCAGACTCATCGGCCTCATCAATTGCACTCTCGAGTTGCGCTAATCATCTAAAGCCGTGTGGCATTAGCTCAGCGCTCAGACACTTGATTAGCTTAATTAATAATTGACAAATTTTGTGTCTAATCAGAATGAAGCGACTCCCCCTGGCTCGCTGGCTCCCTCCGCTCCCTAGCGCTGAGCTAATTCAATTACAAGTTGGAAGGCCGCTGATTAAGCTTCCCGAAAATGCTTTGTGTTGTGTTTATTAATTTCCATCATTTTGGCCGCAATCTCTGAAGGCATTGCTTTGATTTATGTCCAAAATATATATAAATATATATATATATAAGTATATATATACAGTTTGTTCTGTGTTGCCTTGCTAATTGAACCTCCTCTTACTTATTTTCTTTTTTTTTTTCCTATTTTGTCCTACAGACTATGCCCGTGTCGAGGTCGGACCGGAGAATCCACTGCGCGTGGAACGTGACCGCACTGCGAAATTGGAATGTAATGTGGATGCGAAGCCAAAGGTGCCAAATGTGCGCTGGACACGCAATGGCAGCTTCATTAGCTCCTCCTTGGTGCACACCATCCATAGGGTGAGCATTCAGGATGCTGGCAAATATACGTGCAGTGCCGACAATGGTCTCGGCAAGGCCGGCGAACAGGAGCTCATCCTGGACATACTCTATCCCCCGACGGTTGTCATCGAATCGAAGACCCGCGAGGCCGAGGAGGGCGAAACGGTTAACATACGCTGCAATGTCACGGCCAATCCGGCACCCGTTACCATCGAATGGCTGCGCGAAGGTGCTCCAGATTTTCGCTATAACGGCGATGTCCTGACCCTCGCCTCGGTGCGGGCAGAGCATGCGGGCAATTACATTTGTCGTGCCGTCAACATAATGCAGAGTCAGGGACAGGAGCGCAGCGAGCGTGTGGGCAACTCGACGGTGGCTCTGCTGGTGCGTCATCGTCCTGGCCAGGCTTACATAACGCCCAACAAGCCGGTGGTGCATGTGGGCAACGGGGTGACCCTAACGTGCTCGGCCAACCCGCCGGGCTGGCCGGTGCCACAATATCGCTGGTTCCGCGACATGGAAGGCGAATTCTCCAGCCGCCAGAAGATTCTCGCCCAAGGCCCGCAATACTCCATACCGAAGGCGCATCTGGGCAACGAGGGAAAGTATCATTGTCATGCGGTGAATGAGCTGGGCATCGGTAAGATGGCGACCATTGTGCTGGAGATACATCAGCCGCCCCAGTTCCTGGCCAAGTTGCAGCAGCACATGACACGACGCGTTAAGGATGTGGAATATGCTGTGACTTGCAGTGCCAAGGGGAAGCCAGCGCCCAGCATCAAGTGGCTCAAGGATGGCATCGAAATCTTGCCCGAACTGAATCTCTATGAGGTGAAAACGAACCCCGACCAGGGACCCAACGGCATGGTCACCGTGCAGAGCATGCTGAAGTTCCATGGCAATGCGAGACCCTCGAGCAATCAACTGGTGCCCGGCGATCGTGGCCTCTACACGTGTCTCTATCAGAACGAGGTGAACTCGGCCAATTCGTCGATGCAGCTGCGGATCGAGCATGAGCCCATTGTGCTCCATCAGTACAACAAGGTGGCCTTCGATATACGCGAGACCGCTGAGGTTGTCTGCAAGGTTCAAGCGTATCCCAAGCCGGAGTTTCAATGGCAATTCGGCAACAATCCCTCTCCGCTGACCATGTCCTCGGATGGACACTATGAGATTAGCACCACAACCGATAACAATGATATCTACACCTCTGTGCTGAGAATTAACTCGCTAACCCACTCGGATTACGGCGAATACACTTGCCGTGTGGTCAACTCCCTGAATACGATTCGTGCCCCGATTCGCCTACAACAGAAGGGTCCCCCCGAGAAGCCAACGAATCTGCGGGCCGTCGATGTGGGCCACAACTATGTGACTCTCAGCTGGGACCCAGGCTTCGATGGGGGATTGAGCAAGACTAAGTTCTTTGTCAGCTATCGTCGCGTGGCCATGCAACGGGAGGAGCAATTGATACCCGACTGTGCCACCCTAGCGAATGCCAACTCCGATTGGGTTGAGGTCGATTGCCAGCGTGATATACCCTGTAAGGTGACATCGCTGGAGCAGCATCAGAGCTATGCCTTCAAGGTGAAGGCGCTGAATCCCAAGAACGGCTCACCCTACTCCAATGAGATCATCACCACCACAAAGGTCAGTCGCATTCCACCGCCGCTGCAAGTCACCTACGAGCCGAGCACACGCACCCTGGGCATCGATGTGGGCGCCACATGCCTCAATCTGGTGGCTGTTGTTGAGACCATGCTGCATGGCGATACGCCCATGGCTGCCTGGGAAGTGGTCGACACCGTGGAGAACCTGCAGCTCTCTGGCAATGGTCCCACGCACAAGGAGAAGGTCATCGATCGTCTGATTGCACCGCGTCGCAGTGGCGGTGGTCGCGCTTTGGGTCACACCATCAATGAGGATGATGACGAGGATGCGGCTCTCAACAATCTGGCTTTGGAACAGGACGACAACAGTCCCACCGTACGGGTGAAACTCTGCTTGCGCAACAATCACGAACATTGCGGCGACTACACGGATGCTGAGAGTAAGTACGGGGATTCAAAGGGGGAATTGATTGATAGAGAAACTGAACAAGCTGGGAAATTAGACTAACTAGAGTTACAGCTAAAGACTGGGAATGAGAGTATAGGATGAGAGTAAGAACAGTGAGTTGGTTTTGGGGAATTGAATGAGTAATAAGAATCTTCGATGAGAATAGGAAATCAGAGATCAGAGATATTAGGAGGATGGTTAAATAGGAGAACTCTTCCGAGAGGAAACGTCACTAAAGAGTCCCTTAAAGACATGAAATCAGAGATCAGATGATGCTATTAGGAGGATAGTTGAGTAGGAGAACTCTTCCGAGAGGAAACGACACTAAAGATTCACTTAAAAGACAGGAAATCAGAGTTCAGATGATGCTATTAGGAGGATGGCTAAGTAGGAGAACTCTTCCGAGAGGAAACGGCACTAAAGAGTCTCTTAAAGACAGGAAATCAGAGATCAAATTTTGATATGTCTAGGAAAAAGCGATGATTGAGTTGCAGGACTCTTTGAAGAGGAAGCTGAGTTTACTCTGAGACTAACTAAAGATTCCCTTAAGCATAAGAAGTCAGAGATGAGCTCTTGCTATTCTCGAGGTAATGAAAGACGCCGAGTCTTTGTGGGTCTAGTTGTGGGTCTCCTGGTTAAGGAAACTAACGTAACTGACAGATTCACTTAAGGAAGAGGAATCAATGTAGATCGATCCATTCCCAGATGAGTGTTCACACAATTAGCTGAGCAATAAGATTCTTTGTTAAGGAAACTCAATTTACAGAGTAACTAAAGATTCACCAGACTAGACTAAAGGATACATCTCAAGTCAAGCAGACTCAATTGAGTCAAGTGCATCGCTGAACTCACTATATAATGAATCAATCTGATTCATTTAAAGCCATTAATTCATTGTTCAAGCTCAGCAAAGTCAAGGGAAACACAAACTCAATGAATAACGTTGAATAATGTTATTCAATCATTTCCGTCATATATATTTATATATATAAAGTTTAGATATATATTTCATATTGACCATTGGGAGGTCAAGCGGCTATTAGAACCATTTGGGCGACATTCAGAGTCGAGTTCATGGGGCTATTCACGATCAGGAATAATGATTCACATGGCAAACTCGCTGATTTGCCATTATATGCAAAGCCATTACGAGCAATTGTTTGTCCCCCCCATCCTTCCCTCCCCTGAATAGCTGGGACAATCAATCAATCAGTCATCCATCGCCGGGGCAACCTGGGCAAGGCAGCCAACCATCAATCCATGCATCCATCCAACCAGTTACTCCAACATTCATCCATCCATGCATCCATTCATCCATCCATCCATCCATCCGTCCAACCATTCAGTTGAGTGGCGTTGCATTTTTCATAGCTTCATTTCATTCATTCAACTCAAACGTTCTGGCTTCGTCTCTTGCAGTTGGTCGTCCCTACATCGCGGAGGCAAACGCCCTTGCCACGCCCACACTGATTGCGATAATCGTGTCGTGCATTGTGTTCGCCCTCTTCGCCGGCTTGCTCCTCATGTTCTGTCGCTGCAAACGCAATCAGTCGAAGAAGAGCGCCGCCGCCAAGGACTACGAAATGGACTCGGTGCGGCCATCGATTGTGGCCGCCCAACAGAATCAGGCGCCACCCCCGTATTATCCCGCCAGCGGTTTGGACAACAAGGCCCTCGAGCATTCGATGGATCTGGCACTCAGCATGGAGGACCAGAAGACAGCTCTCTATGCCACACAAAATGGCTATAGTTATCATCCTGGGAGCGGTGTTGTTGGCGTTGGTGTTGGCGGTGGTGTTGTCGGTGTTGGCGGCGGTGTTGGCACCATCGGTGGTGGTGGTGGTGGTGTCGGTGGTGGTGTTGGCGGTGTCGGCGGTGGTGGCATTGTTGGTGTCACAGGCATACCCGGTTTGACAGGACACACGTTGCCAGGAAATGAATGTAAGTACACACAAATACACACATAGATATATACATAGGTATATATATATATATAGATATATACATATATATATATATATAGATATACCTTTGGGTAACTGACTAAAGTTGGCTGAGCCCAAAAGTTGGCCAACAAGTTCTTGATTGTTGGCCAAAAACACAGTTGCGAGTTAGACATCATTTAACATGTGAGAATTCCCCTATAAATTCTAGATACTTTATTGCGATTCTCTGGTAATCATATCAACTGCCTAATACCCTATTTCAACTGCACAGTTTATGTGCATTTCTCTCAGTTTTAACACATTTTTCTCCATTTGTTGTTTGAATCTGTCAAATCTGCTTCAACTGCTCAATTCTCAATTCTGTAGAGAATATTATTTTATTATTATTATTTATTTATTTATTATTATTATTTATTTATTTATTTATTTATTATTATTACATATTTTATTCTATTAATTTCCATTTCAACTGCGCAATCGGGTAACCCATTTCAGATACCCTGTAAACGTTTGTTTACCTTCTAGGCAAAGAGCTGAAAATAGAGTAACGAATGCGAGTTGCACGACAAGTGGCAGGGGATGAGGGGTGGGGGTGGGTCAGTAGACCACTTGAAGTGCGAAATACTTCCGGCGGACCATGTCGGACTGCTCTTCCCCTACCCAGTTCGCCCCCCTCCCCCTCCCTGCCTTGGTACAACTGGTTGAACGTTGTCGTTGGCAAAATGTTTCGGGTGATTTTTCATTGTCCACCGCAAACACATCACAAAACAAAATGAAATCCGTGCTGACGCGCTGTAGAATGGTGTGATGCGATGGTGTGGTGGTGTGGTGTGGTGTTGCGGTGGTGCGGTGGTGCTGCCACACAAATTATGTAGCCCATGAAATGTGAAAGTGCAAAATGGAGTTGAGTGCAAATCGATGGCCGTGCGCATTCATCACGCGCCTCAACGGCCAACACACACACACACACACACCACACACACACACACACGCCCGCACAATTGGTAATACTTAAGCGGGGAGTGTGGGGTGCAGAATACACACCTGCACACTCACACACCCGCACAACCAAACACTTCAACTTCCGTTGTAAATTTGTTGAAACAGCAATTTTTTTCCTAAACGTTTTACGTCCTCGTTGAAGCATTTTGTAATATACTTTCCATTTTTGTTGTTGCTGTGCTGTTGTTGTTGTTGCTGTTGTTGTTTGACGCGCACGTCCATTTATCCTAGCTGCGTCCTCGTCGTCGTCGTCCTTTCAAGTGTCGCTGTTCGTCGTCTCCCACATTCCGCCTCCTCTGCTCCCGACTCCCTGTGTGTGTTCCGCAAATGAAAATTGCGCATAAAATGAATGCGTACGTACACTGGACCCTCTGTCAGCTAGAACCCCTCTCCCCCCTCTCTCTCTCTCTCTCACTCTTGTACCCCTCTCCGCCTTCCTCTCTGTTGAGGCCCTTTGCGGTTTTACACAATACGCAATACAATTCATTATTAATTGTTGTTCTGGTTTACTTCTTTTTTTCACTCTTGCTCTCACTTCACTCTCTTTCCTTCTCTCTCTCTCTCTCTCTCTCTCTCTCTCTCTCTCTCTCTCTCTCTCTCTCTCTCTCTCTTTGCTCTTTGCCACTGCCCCTGCCACTTTGTTGTACGTTCTTCTGCGCCTTCCTCTTGGCCCTTGCTGCATGCCACATAAGAGGTATTAACCTTTAATATTGTGAGCCCTCAAATTGCCGATGTTCTCTTTTTTCTTTACTGCCGCTTGCAGCGGGTGTTATCAGTCTGTTGTGCTGCTTGTAACATAATAACTGATATGTCTGTTTATATTTAAACTGATTTAAAGTCAAAGCTGCTTCTTGTTCTTTTGGAACTTACAGCTTAGTGAAGCTGAGAGAACTAATCGATTCCCTCGTCTATTATATAGTTGAGGTATTAATTTTAATATTTAATTAAGTTTCTTCTATTTATTTTCTTTCCCATTCTGTCAATCGATAATAAGAGTATTTTTCTTTTATTCTTCTGCCTGCCTTTTCCCCTCTTTCTTTCTCCTTTAGTCTATTCTCCACTTTCGTTCTTTCTACATTGTTCAAGATCAGAAAGTATTGAATGACTAAAAATGTAGACTGTATCTACAATCTCTATCTTTCTCTGTCTATATATCTTGCTCTTTCTGTCTACCTCATTCTCTGTACATTTCCTCCCATTTATTGTCACTTTCTCTTCCATTCTCTTCTACACACTCTCTTCTATTTGCACCTTTCCACAATTCTACCTCAGAATTTCCTTATTATTCCAGTTAAACAACTTTTTCTTCTATTTGTTAGGGTATCTTTAGAGCTGCTAAACAAAATCCATTCAATTCATTTCCTTTTTTTGGGTAGAAGTTTTTTGTAATGACGTGCAAATTAAAAATTCCAATTTGCTGTGCGTGTGTGTGTGTGTGTGTGTGTGTGTGTTTGTTGTGCGCTTGCTAAACGGCAATAGAATTTTAAGCTGCTGGACACAAAATTTAATTGCGATATTTTCTTGTTTTGCCCCCGGACGCTGAGCAGTTGTTGCTGCAATTGTAGATAGTTGGCAATTGGAGTGTTGAGCAGAGAGAGAGAGAGAGGGGAGGTAGGAAGGCAGCAGGAGAAGGGGTAGCAGCCATTATATGAAGCCAAACAAAAGTTGCAGAGTTTCAAGTGCTCGCCGAATGCCAATTAAAATTTTCAAGTGCCGATTTCAAGACAAGTGCACAAGGGGGAAGAGCAACAGACAGAGAGACTGAGTGAGAGAGAAAGAGAGGGAGAGCGAGACAGAGTGAGAGGAGGGTGCGTGTGTTTTTTTGCCTGCTGGCAAACATTGGCACTTAATTGCATTTTAAAAGAAATGCGCGAGCAGCTAATTTGGCAAGTGAAAGTGGCATGAATAATAAAAGACGCAGACAGGCGGCGGCAGCAAGTAGCAAGAGAGAGGGAGAGGGGAGAGCGTGCACAGGTAGAGAGAGCATGCTGCAGTTCATTGTAAGCGCTAATTGCAGCTGAAGGAGCTCAAAACTCGCTAAATGTCCTTTGCCTTTGGCTGCTCTCATGCACTTACACACACACTTACTCTCTCTTTCCACCTCCCTCTCTCTCTGTCTCTCTCTCTCTCTCTCTCTTTGTCTGCATATTGTATTGCACATTGGACTCGTTAAAAGCTCACCCGAAATTGCCGCAATCGTCGCATAGGCCAAAAACCTAATGAACTTTGCATGTTAACCGACAACAACTGCAACAACAACAACAATAAAAACAATGGCATTGCAAGTACTTTGCAGTGTTGGTAAGCGTCTGCATTGGGTGGCGACTTTTGCACTAGTCTACCCGCAAATTGTACACTTGATAGCCATAATTGTTAGTTGGCTGGCAAACTTGCTAGCGAATTAATTTGCAATTACGAGTTGCCATAATGCCGAGATATGTATTTGCAATTGTTTTAATTATGCATTCTCCAGTGTTGCATAATGTCTTAGGCAATTAGTGAAGTGTTGAAGTTGTGCTATCGTTCGTTGCTGTAGTGACACTTATCGTTTTGTAAGATTGCGATTGATGGGGAAGATCTAAAGTCAATATAGTGAGAGTTGTTGATATAGAAGGCTTGTGTGCTCAACGAGGGCAGTTCGTGAACTTTGACAACTGATTGAGATGCACAGAATGTGCAGAATGTATACAGCATTCTTATTGCTAGTCGTTATAGACATGTTCCACTGTTCACCTCTTATTATGCAAATTAGACTCTCAATCTTGATAAGACTTGGTACAGCAGCGAGGGCAGTACGTAGATTGGGATTGCCTAGATCGAACTACTATATTCTATAGCTGTCATAGATCTACTTCAAGTATGATATAGCTTAGCTCTTTCTTAAGTTAACTCAACTCTTTTCACAGAGAACGTGTAGAGAAAACAGAATCATCAAATTTTCAGGCAATCATTCTCTCATTTGCTGTCTGCTTAATTGTCTACTTAACTATGTTGCACAGTGTTGCCTCACACACTATCTGCTAAGGTCGCTGACAATCCTTTTAATTTAGCGTCTGCTTAGAACAAACTGTGAACTATCAAAATAGAAAAAGATACGAATTTAATTCTTTTGTTTTGCGCCGTAAGAGTTCAACGCTGCATGTCTGATTGTCTGCTTGTCTGTTTGTCTGTGTTGAATGTAGAAGCGGGGGTTGCTGTGAGCTGAGGCGGAGTGGGGCATGATGCGCCTATGGCTAGACTGGGAGAGAGCTGAGGACAATGACAATGTCTAGAGGACATGTTCTCCGCAAACCAAATAAATGCAAACAAATGTCGCTGTCGTTGTCGCTGTCGTTCTGGTTTGGCAACGCCCCCACCTTCGCCTTCGTTGCCGCCTTTGCTACCAAAAAGGCAGACAAACAAGCAACCAAACTAAAGAGAGAGAGAGCGAAAAAAAAATGTGAAAATAAAAAAGGGAAAGATAGAAAAATCTCTCGTGCGCTGCAAATTTATGCGCTAAATAAATAAAGCCATGAACTCGACGCAGCAAATGTTGTCTGGCCGCCTGCAGAGGAAGGAGAGAGAGAGAGAGAGGAGAGTGCAGAGGTGGCGAGGTGTCGAGGGTTGCTCTGTCTGTTCTCTGGTCTGGCTTAAAATGCAGCAAAGCAAATAGCCGCAGAATAGTTTTGACCCCAAAAACGCAACCACAGCAACCGATTCGAACAACATTTTGTGTTTTTGTTGCCGACTTTTAGGCGCAATTCGCGTTTGCCTCTTTTTTCTTTCTCTATTGTTGCCAGTACATGTTTGTCTTGTAAATTGTTGTGTTGGTTGCTGCTGCTGTTGTTGTTGTTGTTGTCAGTCCTTGGCCAGCTGACCGCACAATTGTATGACAAAATCTATGAGCTACATTTGCCGGCTTCGTTCGCTTCGCTTCGATTTGGTTGTATTTGTATTTTATTTTTATTTTTATTTTGTATTTTGCTAACCAAACTAATTGGCTTTAAAATCTAAACACATTTCGTTGCTGACATGGCACAGATTGCAAGCACATCGACAGACCCGACACGACCCCAACTGACCCCTAGCAATATGAAAATCCTTAACCCAAATTGATCAAGTGAAAAATTGCGAAATGAAAGCACAAATACATATTTAGTATGCAGACGGAATGCAGCAGCAGGAAAAATGCTATTGAGAGTGTAAACAATTGTAAGCTAATAATTGACTTTGATGCGACACTTGCAGCACTCCCTTGCAGTGTTGCAAAGTTTGTGTATTGGAATTACTGCAAGTACTAATTACATTTACGACACTGAAGTTGTTTCTTCGGTTACCAAAGTAAACATTGAGTTGCATTTCAATTGAAACTTACCGCGTTGAGTTGACTTTGTTGCTCGAAAACGTGGCCAGATTTATAGCACTGCGAGGTGGCAGCACTGCGAGCTTGTTAACCAACACTGGAAGTACATGTAACAAGAAAAAGGAATTAACTTTAACTTAAAAATGATAAATAATAAAGACAATATACGCTACATTGTAAGTCGTTGTTATCCAACACTACTAGTATGTTTATCAACACTAATCAAAGTTCACAGACTGAGGCAAGCTTAACTAATATGAACAGATGCTTAACTTTGTCATTTATGTACATGAAAGAGGAGAGCATAAGTTATATAGCAAGGTGACAACACTACAACTACGTTAACCAATACTGCTAGTATGTTTACCAACACTGAAGCAGAGACTACCGACTGACAGTGCAGACAACACAAAGAAATTGCTAAAGAGAGAGTCAAGATTCATTACATATTTAACAACACTTTTATGTTTACCAACACTAAAACCAAAATCAGCTTTGACTAGCTAATTTAACGATAAACTTAACATAAGTATGAGAAATGCAAACTAAGCTGTTAAAAGCAAGTGACAACCCTGCAAAAATGTTTACCAACACTGCCATGGAGATGACACATTAAGCTAATACAAGAAGAAGATTATTCTACTCTCAAGACTACAATATAATGAGAATAATCTGCCTGTTAACCTTAAAGTTAACATCAGCATGTCAAGTTTCAGTGTTAGTTAACAGTTTATAAAGTCTACCTAATGTCTAGTATTTAGATGCGGATTACTTCCACAAGATTACACTCTACATCTGCATAGTTCAGCATAGTTATGCCGTGATGGGACTGTGAGAAAGCCACGCTTAATGCAAGGCGGCAACTTTATGATGAGAACATTTGATTATCTTTTATTATGAGAACGAGGAAAACTTGTGGATTGTATAGAAAAGTTTTGGCTCAACTTGACCTCGTTATGGAAATCTGTAAGCATATTTATGTGTATTTTATACCTTTAAGACTTCTACTCGACTCGGCAAAGCGAAAGTTGTAAAACTCTCAACACACACACAGAGACAGAGAAAGTGCGAAAGAAAGAGAGAGAGAGGGGGAGGGGGAATGCTGGCTGGCTAAAACTTGATGCTGCCTGATTTACTTTTCAGTTTTATTTTTTGGCCAACTAAAAAGGCCGCCAGCAGAAAAAACTGCAACAAAGCAAAGCACAGCAACTCAGGCAAGGAAGTAAGAACAGCAAAGTAAACTAGGCAAAGAGGAGAGAGAGAGAGAGAGAGAGGAAAGAGCGAGAGAGAGAGAGTGAGAGTTAAACAGGCAGCCTCTCTCGACAAGTAGCTGCAACTCTAAACTTCTGCTGCCTGCCACTCTGACTCCGACTCCTCCTTTGACTCCGACTCCGACTCCAGTTGTTGCGACGTCAGGCCGTTACCACTTTTGGCATTTAAGAGCATTTGGGCCAAATGCCGAGCCAGGTTGCGTCGCGACGCTAATTAAAAGTGCAACAAGAAGCAACAAAGGTCGCCCTAGGTGCCCCAACGAGCATGAAGCACGAGTCATGCCAGGTGGCAGGTGGCAGGTGGCAGGTGGCAAGCCCATTAACACCGTGTGCGCTTGAGGTGCCTGCAACTTGGATAACTAAACTCAGCTCCGGCTAAAGCTGCAACTTCTCACTTGCCGCTTGCCACTTACCACTTGCCGCTTCTTCAGCTGCTGGCTGCCTCTGCCACTGCCTCTGCCTCTGCTGCCGTTTAGTTAACCGTTAATGGCATTTGAAACTGTTTTTATTGTGCGGCTGCTGCACAAAAATGTTGCATAATTATAAGCGCTTCCGGTTGGAAACTTTGCCTCTAGTGAATTAGAGCAATGGGCGGCGAGGCACAGCTAGAAGAGGATGCTCGAGGTGACGAGGGAAGGGATGGGGGGATGGGTTGGGTTGGGCAACCTGCAACTTTGCCACTTGGCCAAGAGTTGTTAACATGAAAAGTGGAATATTTTGTAGCAAACGGCTTGAACAGCTTTTTAAGCTGGTACCTCCCTCCCTCTCTCCCTCCCTTCCTCCCTTGCGCCACTACCCAACCATGTGCGGCATTAATAAGCCTGGCCCGCGTAGGCTCATGGCGGCTAGGGGCGTGGTCGCGTTGGCAAAACTATGCCACAAACAGTTATTTGCACAAATCAATGTGAAAAGTTTTTTGACAAACTTTAATTGCGAGTCGCGAAAATGGAGGCAACAACACACAATTTCCCACAAACGAACGACAATGGAAATGCATTAAAATTCTTGTGCTTCTATTTATATTGGAATTTGGATTTCGTATTTGTATTTGTCGTAGTTGTTGCCGTTGTCGTAGTTGTTGTTGTTGTTATTTTAGTTGTGTTTGTATTTGTTATTGTTATTGTTATTTCGGTCAAAAATATTTTGCCGCCCATTTGGTGAAAACTTGCGCAATCAAAAGTTGTGCCAACTGATTTGATGCTTATCAAATTGAAAAGTTTATTTAATTTTATTTTTTTTGCTACCCCACTCTCTCTCTTGTTCTCTCTCTCTCTCTCTCTCTCTCTGCTCAGTCTATTTGTCTTGCTGTCTCGTATTTTTTTCTTAGGATTTTATGCCTCATTTCCAAGAACAAAATATCGCATAAAATATGCAAACGACGTTGAGTCCAAGAGATGGAAAATGTAAATGAAAATGAGACTGAGACTGAAAATGAAATTGGAATTGGAAATGGGAATGGAAATGAAAATGAAGTTAATATTATTACTGTTTTTAGTTTTATGGCTAATCATAAAAATTATCACGCCCACCAAAATGTCGCATAACAAAGCGGCAAAAAAGACACGCAACTCTCAGAGAGAAGCGGAACGCTTGGAATTGAAACAGTTGACACTGTTGAGCGAACTCCATGTTGCGTGGCCACATTTTGTGTCTTGCAACCGTGTGTTGTCATAAAACCTCTCGAGAAACCTCAAAACGAAATAACATTCATCATCAGCTGTGCCGCAAATCGATTTCGTTTCAAATTCGCCAATTCACAATGCGGTTAAAGGTTTCTTTTTATTTGTTGGCATATATAAAAGGAAAATTACATTAAATTGATGGCCACATAAAATGACAGTAACGTGAGCAAAGCCTAATAGAATTTTTGACAATTGGCGAGCAAAGAGAAGGTTTGCGAACTGTTAGCAAAAGAGAATTTAAATAAGAATTTGAATGATTTATATGTGAATTGCAAGATTTCAAATAAATAATAGTTAAATAAATAAACAATAAAAATATAATAAATAAAATAATTAAATAGTAAATTAAATAAATTGATAAAATAAAATAATTAATTAAATAAAAAAAGCGAAAAAGATTTTGAATCGCTAGATTAGATTTACGTATGAATTGCTAGAATTAATATAAAGTAGAAAACTAAAATAAATGAATTAGATTAATAATTAATAAATGAACTAAAAATTAATAATGATGTGTGGGAAAATTGATCGATATGTTAGCGAAAGAGAATTTATTTCCTTACAAAAAATAAAAGGTAAATAAATGTATAACATAATTAGACAAATTAATAAAATAATTCAATAATAAATAAATAAAAATAAGAAAATATTTGAATATCAAATTAAAAAGATATTTATAATTATAAAAAATTAAGAATAATTAAGTATATGCATTAAATAAAATAAAATAATTAAATAATAAATAAATAATAATTAGAAATTAGAGCACAAGAGACTTTAAATATGTCAGCAATATTTATGAGAATCTTAACAATTTATGTTTGTGATTTATGCTTCTATTGTTTGTTTATTAATTGATGTCCGCTTAAGTTGGCGAAATTGTGGTGAAATCGTTTTCAAAACACAACAAGAACCATTCTTTTGGTATCAACTAAAAATTCGAAAAAAAAATAAAAAAGTTTCTTTCTGTTTTGGCTGCTTTTTGGCAAGCGTGCGTTTAATATTTATGAGTGATTTATCACGATATAAAAATAATAATAAATGCGAACAACAAAGGCGCACGCAGCACGAGTAGCGAGAGAGGGAGAAAAAGAGAGCAAAGAGAGAGAGAGAGAGAGGGAGAGAGGGAGAAATGAGGCATGTAACAAGGCGTTGGATGAAAGGACGAAATGTAAGGCCGTAACAAGGCGCACTCCATGTCAACGCCTTTGTTCTGGCGCGTAACAAGCACCACTAGGACACACAAGGCACCGCTCTGCTCTTCTCCAACTCTCCCCACGCTGTTGCCGCTTCTCCTCCCCCTCCCCCCCACGGCCTGGTGCTACAAGTCCCCACTGTCCAAGGCTCGATTGTTTCTCGCGAAGCTCGTAAAAAATTTGTCAACAAACTTTGGCACAACTGCAAAAGGCAACTCAGTTAAGGAAGTTAAGCAAGTTTTCTCGGCATAGATTTCCAGAGTTTACGATGTTTTTTGGCGTAGGTTTTAAGTGGCGCACGCGACGTATACGCAATATGTTTCAACTATTAATTACGCCTTGTTGATTCGCCGAGTTAATAAATTTATTTTCATTCTTTTCTTTTATTTTTTTTTTATTTGTTTCTTTCCTCTTGTTTTATGTGCTAATCAATGAAGAGCCATAAAACAATGGCAAAAAACTTTTGTCTCTCTCTTTTTTTTCTCGTGTATTTTTTTTGTTTTATGCTGTTCTGATTGAAATTTTTTAAATATTATTTATTGAGAGTTTCATTTGGCGTAGCGCCAGAAATCTGTCAGCTTGTTCCCATGTGAATTATGCGACTCTGTGGCGGATTTATGCGACACTTGTTCGAGTTTGGTTCGAATATTTTCCATTTACCATTTTACCATTTTACCATTTCATAACTTTGCCCGTACCTCATTTCCCTTTGTACTGAACTTTCTCTGGTTTTTTTTGTTTTGTTTTTTACATTTGCACAGGGGTCAACATGGGATACATGGAGAACAATTATTCGAATTCGAACAATGGCGGCAGTGTCAACTCACAGGACTCGCTGTGGCAGGTGAAAATGTCTGCAGCTGCGGTGGGCAATCAACAGACCCTCGTCCAGGCACCACACAATCAATATGTGGAGCAGCAACCCACCTATGGCTATGACCCATTGACGCATGGCGGCTATGGGGCTGTCGATGACTATGCACCCTATCCACACTTGACGGCCACGCCCAGCCAGGTGGGCGATGAATATCACAATTTGCGCAACAGTCAAAATCCGTCCCGCCAGGATTACTGCAGTGATCCCTATGCATCTGTGCAGAAGCCCAAGAAGCGTGTCGATCAGCATTTAGGTAAGTACATGGAGTAGAGTCTAAGCAAGGGAGGGGAGATGAAAAAGGTGTCTACAAATCAATGAGTGTAAAGATCAGGAATAAATGAAGTTGAGACTGAGCAGAGTGTGAATTGAAACTCAAAGATGAACTGATTTGAATAAGAACGAATGATGAGAGAGAAGAGTGAGATCAATAGAGTTATTCTAGAGAATATGAAAGAGTAACTAAACGAATTCCTAGTGAATAAATACTAATACCAATCATTGACGAGGAGCGTCAGGGAATCAAAATAATAGAAAACTATTGAAAGAGTTGGAAGAGAAAAGAGTAAGAGCAAAGTTTTAGAGGGAATACAAGAAAAGGCATTAAATATACAATATCTATTGAGATCTCTAGAATATAAGGAAAGCATTAACTAAACAATATCTCTCGAGATCTCTAGTATATAAGGAAAGCATTAACTATACAATATCTATCTGTAGAATATAAGGAAAACATTAACTAAACAATATCTATCGAGATCCTTAAGAGTTATAGAGTGATTTCAATAGTTACAAGCAAAAGATCGAGTACAGAGGAGAGTTGAATCTTAAGGATAGATAAAGCATATATAAAGATGAAGCATAGCAAAGAG